>OZ005674.1:9535476-9668476 GCA_963930725.1 Candelabrum cocksii
CCATCAACAAGGAAGGCATGGATACGTTTGGATACTATTTTTCGAGAAGGACGGTTGTATTGAAATCGGTCTGTAGTTTTTAAGTTGCGTTCTGTCACCGTTTTTAAAAATTTTTAATTTTAAATTATAAGGATTTATTTTTGCGACTTTTAGACCATCGGGAAAGATACTTCGTCTAAAAGGTTTGCGCATTTGAAAGAAACACTTTTTAACCTAAAGTGTAACCCAGCACTCTGAGGCATCTTTAAAGAACTTTTTCCTCAGTCTTTCAAATAATCTTCTATACTTTTCATATGTTTTAAAACGTAATGATTAATGATTTTTATGCCTTTTCATGCTTACGTTGAAGGCGCATGGAATAAAATTGCGTGCGTCATAAATAAGGGTGCTCGTGCCAAGAAGAAAAAAAGTGCGCGTGCCAGATAAATAGATATACGCGCCAAAATAAAATGCTGCGAGTAATAAACATTAACGCGCGTTAATCAAAAATTGAGCGAGCGACAACATTTGACGCGTTCTAAAATATAAGAATTTGAGCAAAGCATTAGCAATTGTTGCCAGAAGTTGGTTTTCGTTTTTAACAAAATGAAGTATACAGGTCTTGGTAATATACTTTAGGTGCAACATAAGCGGTGGAGAGAGAGACATTTTTCATCAATCGATATTGACTGTTTGAAAGATGAAAAATGTTTTTGAGGGTGTCAATCAAAAAGGGTGTAAGAGTGAGGGTTTTTTTCTAAGTAATCTCTCAGGTCATCCTTTTTCTTCAGCTTGTTCCCACTTGAATCTAGTAAGTAACAAACAACATTTTCAAGACATTCTAGGAAAATCGAGGAAAATTGTTAAACCAAAGACCAAAGACTGGGTCTGCCATTTACAAATCTTAAAGCCCTATTTATAGATATTCAATTAGGCCGTATCTACACAATATTGGTTATATTAACTTAAAATATATTTGGCGCGGACATATTGTGAGGGCCGTTCCTTTTGGTATTTGGCGCGCGCCCTCAGGAAATCTGGAGCACGCAATTTCTTAAAATGAGCCTTCAGGGCCATCGTACAAAGAGCATAAAAGAAAATCGCAAATTAGCGTCATTAGCGCATGCTGTACCATACGGGAGGAAATTCCAATCGACTGCTCCGAAGCGGGTTTTAAATTCTTCAATTGAATAATTAGCAACATGTTGTTTAAATACAAACTTATATGCGCATACGTTGGATACTTTACAGTCTGTAATACTTGAATGAATAGGAAATGGTCACTTATGTCAGTTTTGATAATTCTTTTGTCTGCGCAAGTGACGTTTCATTTGTTATAATGTGGTCAAATAGTTGCTTTTGCTAATCCGGGTTGGTTTCGCTATTACTGAGATTGGGTTGTACTGGAACGAGTGATTAAAAAAATATATTTTCACCCCCGCAAGTGCTTTGGGATTTAAATCGCCAATAATGTACGCAGGCTTGTTGCGTCAGCAACTATTCAAAACGTCTCCGAGAAGGGCAATTAGCGGTTCAACGCGCCCACGTGGTGGGCTATATGTGACATTTATCACAGTGTTTTTTTTAATTATTTTTAATGAGTTCTACAAAAATGACTGTTTTGACTAATGAATGTCATTACTAAGCGTGAATTCACGCAGTATTTTAAATTATAATGATGTATGGATAAACATACAAACACCTCAGCCTCTCTTCCCATTTGCGATTTCGTTATGGTAGTGTAGTCATGGTGATTAAAGTTAGAGGAGGGTTCGGTCATATCATCTCTGCACCAGGTTTCAGGTAAACATTTTACTTTAGATTTAAAGTTGAATCGCGAGAGGAACTTTTGCTACATCTCTTCAGCTGAGATGAAGTTTCCTCTCAATATTTTCCGCTTTACGTAATAAGCCAATGATAATGTTTGAATCATTCGAGATGGCTGAGCAACCAATCCGGTTGTCATATAATGAAAATCAATCTTTTTTGAACTTGGTTGCTGAGGTTGCTCTAAATGCAGTCAATGTAATTGAATACAAATGTCAACAGCTGCAGTTACTAAACAGACTGCTGCAATTGGAGTGGAAAGTTAGTGAGTTGGGGTTGCCATCGAATGCACGCTTGCAGCAAATACAGAAAGGAGACTTTTCGGAATTTTGTCTATTTTTTCACCGGACCCCCGGAAATTTTGATGTTATATAAGGTCCAACCCTCTCTCAATTCTTAACCCGGAAACATGAAACAAATCCTCGAAACTCTAGAATAAGCCACTTCACCGAGAAACAAACTGAGCGCAGTACTTCTAAGGATGTGGCAAGATTCGACCCGAACTGTAGTCGAACCTTCTCCTGTAGCTCTTTACTCGCAAGTGGCCTTTTAGGCCTTGTTTTGAGCAATCTCCAATAAAAAAAAAAAAAAAGAACCAGGGACCTCTTTCTTGATTCTTGCTGCTAAGCGGAATAGAGAACATATCGCTGACCGCCAGAAGAAAAGAGCAGAATGTAGAAAACAAATGGCTGGCGTATTTGAATAACATCAAAGAATGGTCCAACGCTGGAAATGGGCGCAAAAAGACAAAGAATAAAATTAAAATTCCGATGATTTGCACTCCCACGGGAAACAATATTTTGCCAGCAGACTACCGGAATTTCAGTATTCTGGTTTAATGCGAAAGTGAAATCCCAAGCGAATAAACCCGTCTTGCAAGATGTTTTAATAATTTGTTAAATATTTCTTCCGTTGTAAAATTCCTTTCTAACAAAGACAAAATAATTGTATGCGATATTACACGAAACGGCCAAGTAAAATTATTGCAAGACATATTGATAAGAGCTGATTAATGCAATAATGATGGCAGAACTGACTCAAGCCTAATTTATTATTGAAGCATAACCTAAATAAAATAAGTGCAAGTCGAATCAAAATGGGTCGAATCATACCCTCGATTAATTACAAGTTTTCGACTCTCGAAATAAGCAATACTATTTGATGAGTAAATTTTTCATTTGCTAATTGCTCGACCATGGTAAACAGTGAAGTAATCTTTGTACTAATAGTTTGCTTGCATTTTTGAAAAATCATTTCTCATCGTATATCAGCTGTCTGCAGTCAATATTTGATGAGCAATTGTTCCTGAGAATTCAAATAGCCGGAAGAATGAGCCACTTCGTACCTGTATCCATCCTTCGATAATCTATTTTCTTGTACAAGCGGGCCTGGGAACGAATTTCCGCTTGTAGAAATGTGGACATAAATTGCGCGTCTTTCCACATGTTGAATTAGGAAATCACGGATGATGGCAAACCAAGTAAGTATGAAGTTTTCTTGAAAGGTAACTGTATGTCTTCATAAAATTTTAATATTTAATTTTTTTTATAAAATTTTTTTTATCTATCCGTGTTGTGCCAAGACAATCTGACTTGAGGTGTGGAGAAAAAATCTGACCAATTATTTTTTGACGCTAACTATTTTAGCAAGGCAAATTCGTTCAAAAAATAATGATTTAAAACCGAATAACACACTGTGAATGATTATCAGAATAATTTACTTTTTTTCTTTTATCTTTAAAAACAATTCAATTCTATCGCTCATCATGCATTTTGTGTGTTGTGCTTTAAAGAGACATTTTAATTAACCGGTTACGTCAACGTCCGGAAGTCAAAACAATAATAAAAGACTGAAGTTGCTCCTTTTGTAAACAAAGGGTTTAGTATAATTTCGAAACGGTAAACACGCTCAACGTACGTGTATATATCAATCAAATCCGTCGAACACCAAGAAAACGTCAGATCATTGTGTCATTAATTCAGGTGATTAGATCGGCTTTTCCCACCGCATGATGTGCATTATGGCCATTCTGTTTGGATTGCTTGTCACAGCGTCGAAAATACAGCTGTACAGTAATTCCGAATCGAGATTTGTTGTTAAGAGGGAGATAAGAGCTTGAAAGTGTAAGTGATATGTCACGTAAATACGATAAAAAATTTCAAATGTTTCAAAAACAATTCGTCATTGTTGGCCCGCTAACCTGGAACGGGTAATTGATTTTTTTGGTTTTACTTCTTGTGTATTTGTACTTTTGCAGCCTGTAATGTCTCTTTGTATCTCGGCAATTGGTTTTCGCGGAAGATCTATTCTCGGCATCAACTAATAACTGTTTAGAAAATATTCAGTACAAATATTTCGCAATATTTTCTCTAGAATTAAATTTCGCTGCTGCTTGATAGAAATTGCTAAATAGCAAAGCTTCATTTGAGTATTTTGACTGTAATTTTTGTAACTCGAGTAGAATAATTTTGGTTTCATTTTCACCCGCGTGTCTCAATTGTCAAAACTGATAGCCAATATATCCACGTGCGTTGTCACAGCTGTGATATGCATAAACACTTTTTCTTTCTTGAAAAGACAGTAAACAACATTTTCTTTAACGATGCTAAATGGAAAGAGGGAATAAGAAACTCCGGTATATGATGTAATAACTTGTGTAGAAGGCGAATAAAAAGAAGAAATTTGGCGATCGACTGTGAGAATTTTCTGCTTTGCAGCTACCGAGTTTCGCTATTTTTAAGGCCATTTCTGTTTTATAACTTGGAGATGGCAGAATGTATCAGCCGGATAATAATTGTGTTAAAAACAGGAGGCGATTTTAAAAACAGTAAAACTCTTACAATGTTGAGAAAATGTCGATTATAAATGCTTTGTTGGCATTCTTATATCGCTGTAGAATGCCTGCTGACAACCCATATAGTTAGCAATCACCTTGAATGTTTCGAAGAACCGCGATTTACATCATTTGCGGTCATATGCTTTGGTATATTATTCACCCTCTTTGACATAATCGTTCGAATGGCTGTTGGGCAATTGTAGAAATTTGTCTCAAAGGCAAATTACGAAAAGGGCATTTTTAACAGGAAGGATGAGTGAATGAGTGTTATTTCAAATTTTACAGAGTCACGATTACAGACAATGAATTTGCCTGTTGTAACATGGATGTTATACCTATGTTTATGTAATTCGCGTATACATCGAATAGAACATCAAATTTTGAAAAAAGGTTTTCGAAAACCATCAAAACCTGAAATTAAACAGTGTAGCAAATAGGTCCCTCAAAGTAACGAATGCGCAGATTCTTTATTCTGCCGGAACTAAATTTACCAGGCGGGCCTAAGAGCGGCGAACCCTCATTGGAAATCAGTAATATTGAAAATTTGTATATTTTTGAAATAGAACTAAGAATAAGAAGGAAAAAAAATGTTTGGAAATATTCAGATTTTCACTGTGCACTTTATACTTTTAATAAAACTTTAGTTTTGTCACCTTTGAGTTGGATGGTGGCGGGCAACTTTGGGGTGGATGGTGACGGGAAAATTTGGGGTGGATGGTGACGGGAAACTTTGGGGTGGATGGTGACGGGCAACTTTAGGGTGGATGGTGACGGGCAAATTTTGAGTGGATGGTGACGGGAAACTTTGAGGTGGATGGTGACGGGCAACTTTGGGATGGATGGTGACGGGCAATTTGGGGGTGGATGGTGACGGAAAATTTTGAGGTGGATGGTGACGGGCAACTTTGGGGTGGATGGTGACGGACAACTTTGGGTGGTGAGGCGGAATTGTCGTAAAACATTTGTGTTAAATCATTCGCAGATTATTATTCCTCGTGGGTTAAATTTGCGTCAAACTGCACTTCATTTTAAACTGCAAATATAAATAATACGAGTTGCATTTTGGCAGACGGTGATTGATTGTGAAGACAGCATGGCATTTCTGATGCACAGAGAGACAATAGGCAAATATTGCATTATTGTCGATGTTTTAAAGCGTAACTTCTTATCAACCTAGGCTATTTACGATAGCTGCTTTCTTTATGTAGAAAAATTATCTTTTTCCAAACTGCAAGACGAAGCTAAAATTAGAATTTACGAGACAGTATGGCTTTTTCTCAAAATTGTAACCTTATACTCAAAAGCACCGAAGTGGTTTTTTCGAGCAAACAAAACTATCAGCAATGATTTTGTTTTGAACAACACAATGCAACGCGTATATATTTTGTGGAAAAACATTGGTATGAACGTCCGTAGCGACATGATGACGTCAATGGTAGGAAGCATATATGGCGTAAATGGATTAGCCGTTGATGGTGTTTTGTTTCTTTTTCTGTGTCAACTCTTAACTAAAATTGTTTTGAATAATTGGTTAGAAACGCAGCATATACAACAACCCTTTTTAAAATTTTTCTACATTATCCAAAATATTCTCAGTAAATTACTGTCTTCTTTACGCAGAGATTAACGTTAAACGCGGCATACAGTTTTTAGAACATGTTCATTTTAGACCGATTCCGCTAAAACTCATGGATTTTGGCGGATTTTTCCCAGCTATTAAAAAGCAAACAAGTATCGGTTTTCAAGCTGAGAAGTCAATAACAACAATGACGAATGTTATTCGACGGTCGAAGTTTTAGCACAGTGTGTATGTATGTGCTTTACGAAATGTGCGGTTTATGTTATTATAAACGATGTTTTGAGCAGCGCATGGAAAATACTTGCCCACGCGTTTATATTGGATTTGGTTCGCGCAAATATGTGTTTAAAAGCCCACAGATCCTGACTGTAAGCCACAAACTTTTTCAAACATTTATGCCTCCTTTTAAAAAGATGTTTACTCCTTCTTGCACTTCTTTAGCATGGGCACTAGTATCGTGCCACGGACTTTTGATTGCAAATAAAACCAAGCACGCTGAAATACTTGCACAAAAGAACGCATGTGATTTACACAGGTTTGATTGATATAGGTATAACGACGCGCGAACAAGCTGATATTTCGAGTGAAAATCTATCTTTATTGTGAAAATTGTAAACTTCATTTTTCCCTCCCCCGAACAACAAAATCCTCTTACGCGGTATCACAGGATAACAAAATGCTAAGTAAAAACACGTGACCTTAACGTAAGAGGAAATGCTTCGTGTTACGTTGGTGTGGCGTGGCATCATTTATGATAGCTTTTCTTGCGTCCGGGAGAATTTTAATGATTTTTCATATTAACAGAACATTAGTACGAAAGCGAGTTGTGCATTTAAATAATGGTTTTGCTAGCATGACGTTGCAATGAGGTAACAATGATTGTGTATACTGTATATTAGATGCGACTTAGTTGCAATTAAAGAAACGTCTGGAATAATAATTCGATTTCAGTGTTTTTGTTTATTCTACATTATTAGCGTTTTTCTAACTTAAATATTTTTAAGTATTAGAAAAACGAAGGGAAAAAGAACATTCTTTTTTAAAGAAAAAACACTTCAAAATGTTCTAAATTTTTTCCTTTGAGTCTAAACTTTTGTTGTTTATGAATTATCCTTTATAAGAATAACTGGATAACTGTACCCCCTAAACCGTAAGTATCTAACTTTGATGAGGGAAACAGGAAAGTACCAAAATTCTTGACAGTGTGTATTTTTGACGATCTAACTTAGTAAAAATGGTTAACTCAGTTGGTTAACTCTGTTGAATGTTTACGTTGTCATCATCTATCGCCATGCAATCATTATACGGGCTTGCCGGATGCATCATGCAAATATTTCATGCCGTCTTGTGGTTTCGAAAAAATCTATTTTCGTAGAGTGTTTCAAAAATTTCAATGTGGGTTGGGTGACTTATAAAATGGTTTGTTTGACCACGAAATATCGTTGTTGTAGTCGATGTTGTGTTGAGGCTGTAGGTTTACACTTGGGGATGCGCCTACTTGTAACGTAAAGCTTGAACGGAAAGGTACTGATTGACTTTATAGAAAATCTTATTGTTTGCTTTTTATTTCATTTATAATTCGAAGTTTTCACATTCAAATAGGACAACGAACCTTTTTGTTTGATATGATTATCAAATGTTTACAGCGCAAACATCCTTGTTTAATTTCCTCAAGTTGAACGTTAATTGACCTCTGATGAATGCGCCGCATATCCTGAAATAAATTTGAACGGATATTAATTTTAACGGCCAGGGACGTTCCTTTGCATCGTCGCGTGTTTTGCGCCCGTAAGAATATTGGCTTTGTTTAACGATCAATGTTACGCTGTGAACTGCTACTCTTGGTTCCCGCATTGTGTTTTTTGTCCATCAAAACGGTTCACTATTATAGCGCTGTTCTGCAAAATTGTGGCTGTCTTCTGCAGTAACGAGGTTTGTATTGTGCTTCTTTGTTTAATTTATTGGCGCAACAGAATCCATGACAGCAGGACTAATTACATCTTGATCGCCTCCGCCACATATAGATATATACATGCATTGAAATGACGCAGGAGATGATCCTCAGAGGCGCCAGAGAAGGTAATCTTCTATCAGTTATGTTTTTGTTTTACCCGTTTTGAAATCACCAAGTTCCAGTATCTCGGCAGATTAGTATCACACACTGACTCAGACATTCCAGCCCTTGTGGACATGATTGACAACGTCTGGAGCGTGTTTTTTATGATTCCCAGAAAATTGCCCCCTGAAATTTACCCCTCCAGAAAATTTTCTTGGGGGTAATTTTCTTGGGTGGCAATTTCCGGATACCGTACTTTATAACCGATGACTAGCGAACATTTGTCAATGGAATTCCAAAAGACAATTAGGCGAAACTTCCATTCCACCAGTGGCAATTACACGCAATCATGGTAATGAGCTGGACCAAGGAGATGCGAGGCAAGATTAATTTGTCCAACAACCACATAACGCGTTTGATGTGTGCCGCCAAACTGTGGGGCAAGAAGTACAAGCAATGTCCCTGCAATAAGACAATATAGAATGTAGAATAACGAAAATGCAGAAGGTATGTACACTCGAAAGAAGCAAACTGTCAGAGAAAGAAATTCTCTAAAAGCATTAGTTTTGTGGAAAGAAAAAGGGGTCGACCGAGTTGCGGTTAGAGTGATGACATCCATGGTTGGTTCAAGGCTTATAACAGTTTGAAAATAGATTGCCACAAGACAGGCAAACGATGGAAAGCGATAGAAGATGTATAATTCTGCGTATTACACTGGAATTACGAAACATCAAGCTAAATTCCAGACCTTCGCTGTACGCTAATAGTTCTCTGCACAGCATAGGTTAGTGTCTAACAAACTCAAACAAACAATACGTGCACGTCTTCTTCTTAGTACGTTTTGTCGACCTTTTCTAATCATTGTAAATAGTCTTTTTGGTAACGAAACAAACTTATTATTATTATTATTATTATTTAGCACTCTAATTTTATTTTAAAACATTTTAATACTAGCTATTAATAAGCAGTAAATAAATATTTAAGCATACAGTATTCATTGGAATAAACCTCTATTTTATTTGGCTTAATCTGGTGGTTTGTTGCGTCACGGCAGAAAGATAAACCGGAATGAAAAACCAAGCGACTGTGGAGATGTCAGCTTTCGTTTTCCTTCACATCCATTCGCATGAATGCGCTATCAATCATTAAGCGATGGGTTCCGTGTTTTCTTAGTTTTGCGATTCTTTAACTATTTTCAATATTTTTAGTATGGGCTCCAGTGTTTTGACCTCCAACTAAACCTGCGTTTTCAAGTACATCAACTGCAAAAACCTCGCGACTATAGTTGTGTCAGTCTAATACTGTATTTTGTTTACACCAAATTGTTATGCAATACACGCCTTTGTTGTAAGAACGCTGCTCTTGCATTCGTTGTTTTTTGAAGCCTCTCACCACTCAGTCATGACCGATGATTTACTAGATTCCTAATGCGTAATATTCCCTAACAAAGATTTTGGTGATACTTTAGGGACGGTGTTCCATATATATACATGAATATATATAGAATTTAAGGATAATTATATAGGTTATAATTTATAGAATTTAAAACCTGTAAAATTCTGTAAAATATGTTTCGGATATATATATAAAGATATATACAATTGAACATTTAATTTCACGATAATTAATCCTTATATATTCCAGTTACTATTTACTCTTAGCCAAATTTGCATTGTCAACTAACATCAAACCAAGAACCATGCCTTTTCTGTTGTTTGTGTCTCTGCCACTTGTATTTCCGGTTACCGGTACAACAGACCTTTGTATCCGTAACGTATTCCCCTGATACCCAAATTGTCGAACTCTAGGGTTATCTTTCGTAATAATCAAATATTAGCTAGAAGCTTTCAATGTTAAAGTCTATCTATGTTTTTGTTTTGCAATCACTTTGGTCACGTGACTAAGATATTTCCGAACAAAGAGTAAATCGCCAGACCAGTGTTTTAAACTCTATAGACTATGATTTCACGATGGAGTTAAATCTCTTTTCGTTTTCACATCTCAAGCGCATGCTGTTGAATGTGATAATCTAAAAGAGCCTGAGAACTAGTATAAAAACAACCAATAGAAATAAACTATTTTTCATAACTTTTATGCGGAACATCGTAAGCACTTTGACATGAACATAAACTTGCGGATGAAAAGTAACTCTTCCCGCATAATTTAACAAAGAAGGTAGTTTAAAAACCGCGCACTTATTGAAAATCATGCAGATCTTACCATGCAGATATTATTGAATACGGCGGTTAAAAATAAAGACGTAGTACAGTAACAATAAGTAACAGTACGATAACCTGGTCTTGTATTTATTTCGCGAAGTCGTTTATTCCGTGTGTGTATATATGTATGGCACTATGGTTTGCATTGTTGCAAAAGATGACAGATCCCACGTTGGCGTTATGAAATGATAAATCATAATGTCATGATTGATTGATGGGTTATAGAGGCAGTGCATAGGTTTGTCGAAACAAGTAGATATATTCTTTTAATATGTGCCACAGCAATCCGTTAATATTTGATTCAAGGATGTTTAGTGTTTCGCGTACGACGATGCACACATTCAAAGATAATAATTTTTTGTTTAGGAGGAGAAAATAAATAAAAACATGATTAAATAACTGGAAGAGAAATGGATGTAGGGCTTGACGGTAAGTTAAGGTATTTCTCGCTACATGGGGAAAGCAACCTTTGTTTATTTCTTTCAGTTCTGGTCCCGTTAGTCGTCCTTCTTGGCGTGCTTATTCTGCTTGTCGCTGGTCTGGTGTGTAGGTTTTATTTATTCAGAACAAGCGCCAACTCCACAACACGCTATAAGCCACTCAACCAAGGTGCGACGAAACCCAAAGGATATCCGATGATGCCTTCTATAAAAGCCGGGGTACAAGCAGTCCAAGCTATACAGATTTTACAGAAGGATCAATACTCAAGGTATGTACAAATTAAGACGTATAGTTTGGCTTGTGATGAGATAGTTTAGATTTAAGTGGGAAAATTTTCTGATCGGTACTTAAGTAAAAGAAGACAGTTTAGTGAGCTTAAAATAAACGAAAACTATTTCTTGACACTTTTTCTATTGACAATGTTCAGGTATGAAGAAATAAATGGAGAAAAAACAAGGTTTTTCCCAATCACTCGCGCGCATAAATACGACCCGTTGCTGGCTTCAAGGGAATCCATGTTTTTCGAAAGTGACGAGTTGAACTCGAATAACAGCGAAGACTCGACGTATTTCAGCGACTATTCGGTCCCTCAATACACGACGGAACTTCACTCGCCAGTAGGCGTCGCCAACGATCTGAAATACTACCAGAATAAGTTAGCGAAAAGCAAAGTGCGGTTCGTTTCCGATCCTATGCTGTACGACGAGAAAAACAGCGACATGAAGCCGTTGGACTTAAAAGTTCGTCGGTATTCGTACGCATCGAAACCGGCACGCAGAATGTCGGAAACATTTAAGCCTCGTCGCCTATCTGCTCGACCGTTGTCGAACATAAACAACGGCGTGATTGAGTTCGAACTATTATTCAACACCGAGAAAAAGCATCTAGACATCAAAGTGTTGTCATTGCGAGATGTGAAACTGACTCCGGCAAATTTTGACGGCGTTTTAGAGACGTACAACAACGACGTCAGACGTCCGAAAAACAAAATTCATTTAGTACGCAACGGCGACGGCACTTTAACGTTCAGCGAAAACTTTCACATCGGCTACATGATTTACATTATGCTGCTACCTAAGCGCAATTTCAAAAACCACACTCAGCTCGTGTTTGAGTCGGGTGATGTCACATTCAATGAAACCTTTACCTTGAGTGGATATTCTGCCGAACAGTTATCCACGAGTACACTTTGTTTCCATTCCTTGTGTAGTTTCAGTGGAGAGGAAGAACCAATGGTTTTGGGTGAATCTAAAATCGTCCTCAGTAAAGAGAAATTCGAGCAAGGTAAACTGATCAAGGTTCCCTTAACTCCAGCAAAGGATGTCGTAGAGCTTCTTGAGGTGCGTTCAGATTTTAAAATATATCTCAACCAACGTTTGTTTAATAAGTTCACTTTTACTCGTGGTGTACACGTTTGCTTCTCCTAAGAAACTAGCACTTGGTTGCACGGAAAATAGCTAACTCGCTGCTCATTGCAACATCGAATGGAAGCTTACAAGTAAAAAAACATTTGAAATCGCATGAATTCTAACCTTCTTTCTGCATGAATCTGATATTTGAATCAAAACAAATTTACGGTACCAAAACGAAATTTCGCATGTTTCAACTAATCATTTCGCGTCTTGCATTGGACAGCCGCTATTTTACGTTTTATTCGATAGTGTTGTAGCATTTTCCCTATATGTCGTTAGTAAGTGTGATTTTGTTCCATTTGAATAAACATTACGGTCAGGAAGTCTGGTATTATTATAGACAGATACATACGTACGTATCCTTCTTAAATCTATTTTGGAGTTGTGGAAATTGTTGTCATATATCCACTTTGCTTATGAGAATGCGAAATATTTGTAGCGGAAATTCTACGCAACAACCAGGTAATAAAGTTATAGCAATGCTCATTTAGAGTTCTTTCAAAACGCTTACTGAACTGGGATCGCTCAACGTGCATCTAATGTACAATCCCATCGCCCATAAGCTTATCATAAAGGTCATCCAAGCAGCGGGACTGCCGAAGATTGGAGTCACTGGCCACCCGAGTATGTAATACCTCTTACTATAGAACTGCAAAACATCCTATCGATATTGTAGAGTACTGAGATTTTGAAATAACCTTTCACATTCCAGACACATCAGTAAAGACGAGCTTGTATTTCTGCAATACTCGCGTTAGCAAAAAAAGCACCTCGATACAAAAGCGTCAACGAGACCCGATATACAACGCCACAATAGAGTTCGACCTAAGCAAGGACAGGATTCTAGAGTGCGACGTGTTGTTTGAAATCAGACATCATGGTCCAATGTATCGCACCAACATCGGTTACGTCCACGTGGGAAACACAGCTGTAGGAGAGGGCGGACAACATTGGCAGGATATGCTAGAGTTTCAACGACCCCAAACCACACACAAGATCTTACCAAACAAACCCCCTGGACTATCATAAAACGTAACCATCTAGTTACCTAATGTCATTTGAAAAAATATTCCGCCAGCAAAAATCGACGATATTGTAAAAAAGAAAACGCAGAGGTTGTATCATTTTTTATTTATTTGCATATTCTTTAAATGTTTGTTATCGCTTCAATTCGACTCGATAACTATTTTTGTATATAATGGTTTTAGGTGATTTTAAAGAATCAATAAACATTCAGATACAATCATTGTGTTGTTAAACTGCTTCCTATCTTTTGACCTTATGCAGAACATTAAACGCGAGGCCAAACCTGCTTATATTAGTGGTTCAGTAAATAATAGCCTTCATTATATTGGTAATAATTTCTTTGAACTCCCCCATGATATTGATTCTTTTGTTTTCCCTATCTATTTTATTAAAATTGGCTAAAAAAAATTGAGAAGTTGATTTTTTCAAACTGCACCAGTAAGTGTCGTCACGCAAGGAACACAAAATGTGGGTATTTATGTAAATTTTGGTATATTTAAGTCAATTTATACGAAATTACGGCAAAAAAAGGCAAACAACTATATATAATCCTTTTTGTGTTGTGCCTTGTTTTCCGTGAAGGATATTGCTACCCTGCATCAGAAAGCTAATTTTACCCTCATATTAGTTTCATAAAAGAATCTTTCATAGTACTAGTTACTGTTGGCAACAACCACAAATTCCAAAACAGCCAATATGAACTTGATACAGATCTATTAGACCAGGTGGTCTAAAACAAGAAATTGTTTTTGTCTCTATAAATTCCTTGCATTGCCTCAAACAATACGCGCTCTGCGGGGTGTTTCTGCTAGAATGCTTGCATTTAAAAAAAATATTTAATCTCTTTTATTATAAAATTCCACTATAAAAGAAGATTGAGGCCAAGAACGACTAAGTAGAAGGTAAAGAAATTTAAAAAGGTCGTGGAAGTTAAATGGATTCTTAAATGGAACTTCGTTCTTTGCTTTACAATTGCAAAGGAAGAAGCTGCTGAGAAATCCCTTCATGCCACCACCTGCACATGATTATAGCTGTTTCTCTATCTTCTCTATCTCCAAAAATTCATTAGTATGCAGTTTTCCTGCACTTTGATTGGATTAGGAGAAAAGACGGAATAAATGTTATCATCAAATAATCAAAAGAGATAAGGTACTTTTAATTCACTGTGTGAACGCTAACACGATTCTACTTCTGCATGATTTGACATATCAGTCTGAAAATTTAAAAATTTAAAAATACATACAGGTGCATTAGATCTAAATTTGCAGACGTCAATGCACTTGGTTGAAAACCCAGAAGTAGTAAGACATACCAAAGATGGATTTCCCAAATAAATTACCACAATGATAGATTGTGTGTGACCATGTAAAGTTTACATTGTAAACAATCGCAACAGAGATAATAGACCCCTTTCCAGGTAGCAATGTAAAACTTAAGCGATTCCCTAACGGACATTCCTATCAAGAGAAGTTCAGAAAACTTGGACGTTCGAGGCATCGGGATTATAACGTATATCAAAGATTTTGGACGTTTAACCGAAATTACTTCGTGACGCTCAAACACGAATGTTTATTACGATAAAAATTCCACGAAATCAATATTAATCAACACGATGATTTGTAAGCGGATATTTTGTTAAAAAAGATTTTTCTTTTTCCGGTTGCTAATTTTCAAAAATTTAACCACGCTAACCATGTTTCCAATAGAATTTTTGAAATCAATAAATGTTTTTCTGTTGGAAAAATAATCTTTCAGCACTGCGGACTTTGTATATGTTAACAACAACAATGTCAGTCTTAACGGAAGAAGGCGATTTAAAAGAAGCAATAAATACAGCATCAATGTTTATTTACTCATCAAATGTTTTTGTATATAGCACTGAACTACTCGTTTAATCTTTCAGTAATGTATAAAAGAAGCCGTGGGATTTTCTAAAGGCTTTATATTATCGTTTTAAAAAAATGCACTTACAGAGTATTCTATTTACATGGATAAGATTTACCAATGTGTAACTGTGCGGCATGTACTATTAAATGGTTAAAGGAGGAAATTATGAAGTCAATCACGTGATTTGAAGCGAGATGGATATAGGGCTTGAAGGTAACTGCTTCATGTTACATTGTAAAGCGAACCAATATTTGTTTCTACCTTTTAGTTCTGGTTCCATCAGTCATACTTCTTGGGCTTCTTATCTCCTTGTTGTTGGGTCTCATGTGTAAGTTTCATATATGCAGGACAAGTGCCAAATCAACGGCGGGCTATAAGCCACTTAACCAAGGTGGTGAAAAAGCCAACGGGTATCCGATGATGCCTACTATTAAATCTAGGATCAATACAGTACAATGCATACAGCCTTCACACGAGGATCAATTCATAAGGTAATACTTGAATGCTTTTAGTGCTGAAAACGGGGGGAAGCATCGTTACCCCTACTTGCGTTTATCTGTTCGCTAATTCAAGTAATAAACCAATACTCAACAACCCCCATTGTCCTCTACAAATCTGGTTCTTCTGACGTTGCATTTGCAATATATCTCTAACAAATTGAATTAACTAACAGAAAAATATTTGCACAATTCAATAAACAATAATGTGTGTGTAAATGACAAATTAATGATGGAAATTTTATATTTAACAAGTCAAACAACGTAAATACAAGCTTACTAAGGAAAAAGTAATCGTGAATGTTTATTTAATTTTAGATGTGGGGAAATAAGCGAGACACGTCGCACTGGCAGCATTTCAAACATACATGACAGGTTACTTGCATCCCGGGGTTCTGTGTCCAGCATCAGTCAGGAAATGAGCTCGATCAGCAGCGACTGCTCGAATAGTGACAGCTGGCTTCCACGGCACTCGGTAGAATTGCAGTCGCCAATAAACGAAGGCGACGATCTCAAATACTACGAGAGTAAGTTGCAGAATAGCAGATCACGTTTTGTTTCCGATCCTATGTTGTACCAAGGAAAAGCTAATGTAACAATGCCAATTAATTTGAGAAGTCGCCGGCATTCGTACGCAACGAAACCGATCCGTAAAATATCCGAGTCTCTTAATAATCGACGGCAATCCATTCCGCCATTAGGCAACAAGACCCGAGGTGTGATTGAGTTTAGTCTTAACTTTATCGCCGAAAGAAAACTGTTAGAAGTAAACGTGATGTCACTGAAGGATATGCAATTGACTCCAGAGAATTTTGACGGCGTTTTAGAGACGTACGACAACGACGCCCGACGTCCGAGAAACAAAATTCATTTAGTACGCAACAGCGACAGCACTTTAACGTTCAGCGAAAACTTTCACATCGGCTACATGATATACATGATGCTGCTACCTAAGCGCAATTTCAACAACCACACTCAGCTCGTGTTTGAGTCAGGTGACGTCATGTTCAACGAAACCTTCACGTTAAGTGGATATTCTGTAGAACAGTTATCCACAAGTACACTTTGTTTCCATTCCTTGTGTAGTTTCAGTGGAGAGGAAGAACTAATGGTTTTGGGTGAATCTAAAATCGTCCTCAATAAAGAGAAGTTTGAGCAAAGAAAGTTCTTCCAGATGCAGTTAAATCCGGCTGTAGAAGTCGTCAAAATACGAAAGGCGAGTATGAGTTAGAAACCCTATCATTTATAAGATTTCAATAGGTACACGTTATCTGTATAATACATGATCACGAAGTAACTAATCTCTTGTGTGCGCGTATTTAGGGGTCCCTCAAGACCGTCAAAGAAATAGGATCACTCAAAGTGCATCTCATGTTCAACCCTCTTGCTCATAAACTTGCCATAAAAGTCGTGCAAGCGAATGCTTTGCCGGGGATCGGAGTGTCTGGTCTCCCTAGTAAGAAACTTATAGCACCTAGCAATTTCCTTTAACAGTCATTTTTTATGCTTGTCCTTCCATTATAGACACTTCAGTGAAGACCAGCTTTTATCATTGTAAAATGCGCGTTAGCAAGAAAAGCACCCCTATACAAAAACGCCAACGAAATCCGATTTACAACACCACAATGGAGTTCGATGCAAGCGAAGCAAAGATTAAAGAATGTGACGTCCTGTTTGAAATCAGACACCATGGTCCAATGCGTCGAAACATCATCGGTTACGTCCATGTGGGAAGTTCAGCTGCAGGGGAGGGTGGCAAACATTGGAGTGATATGCAACAGTTTCAAAGACCGCAGACCACGCACAAGATTTTACCAAAAAGACCGTCCGAATTCTAAAGAACGTCAAAGGAACTGTAGACATGATCAGTGCATTCTTGAAGTGAACACTAAATTCATAAGCCTATTTTTAAATTTAACAACCATTTTGCGAAACAGAAGCTTGGCAAGGCTTTTATGTTAATATAATTTTCATACAACTTAATTTATAATTTTCTATTGAAACAAATAGATCTATGAAGAAATTAACATCTCAAAACTATGTGTTGTATCAGGAAAAAATAAGCTAAAAAAAGATTCGTTGCGATTGAACAACGATGCCACTGTTCCCAACCAAACAAGAATGAATTATGATAATAAACAATATAATGTATCAAAGATAAATAATACAATAAAAGTTCCCGGATGTATGAACGTTGCACGGTCAAGTCTGACATCAAATTTTAAATGGCAAAAAAGATAAATTTTTAAAGTGATTAGTAGTTGTTTCAAACCCATTTTCAAAGTCTATCTCATTGAAATCAAGAATTGTGATTGGAAATGGATGAAAAGAAGAATATAGTGCTTGTCAATCCCATCAGCAGACTGATAACCATAGATAATAGCATAATCAGCACAACTGGCAAATAAACCGCCAAGGTTATTAAATGAAAAAGACGGTCCGAGATGTAAAAGTACACCCTCGGAAAATCAAGGGCATTATGCACAAGATCCGTTATATTTAGAATATATTTTTGGTACTGACAAAAAAGTTTCCTTTAGATGCAATGCACTTCAGTTCTTGCCATTCAATATTGTTCCAAATAATTGGAGGTATAATGCAATTGAAGGTTAAATTCTTTTTCCTTTCTCGGCAGTTTAAAGTTGTATTTTCGGTTCTTAGTTCATATTTAGTATTGAATTTGGTAAAAAAAACTTGGTGGTCCGTTTGTCATGAATGAATGCATGAATCTTTGATGTTGAAGTATATTTTTGCAATTTATTGGAAGGATATTGTGTTCTTACATTAGGTAGGAAGAGCAATCGAATTTTCCTTTGAAGCAGATTTCATGTTTTTGAGTCGAAGTAAAAATCTGAACTTGTTTTAGAAGTGCTAGCCCAAGCAATATTAAAGTGGGAGATACGGCTGTGAAGAAGCGAGAAATAAACAAATTCTTCTTTAACAAGTGGTGGGCACGATATATTAGCCGAATAATAACATTCATGTTTGTTATCAGTTTCTCGATGCATTCTTTCCATAAGAGGTTTTTATCAATACCGATATGTAAAAGCGCACCATCGGAAGAACAAAAACCATTGAAAGAAGAATATTGGTGCTTTAAAATGCGGTCGTCACTTGTTTGTAGCTAGTCTCTATGTTGGAAGTTTCTGTATAGAATCTCCTTCTTTGCGCAAGACGTGGAGGAGTATACCTCTCGGTTTAAATTGATCGATGTCGCAGAAATTATTGTTGTTATAGCTACAGCCATATGAAAATAAGCAAATAATTAAGGATAAAAAGCATTTTATATAGCCAACGCAACACAAAACACCGAAATTTATAAACAACCAGAAAAAACCTTTTTCCAATTGTAGAATAGTGACATTGACAGTCATTATAATATTGTTCTTGTTTGAGTATTTTTGTTCTGTTGTTGTTGTTTAGATCCAAACATTCGTTATTAACTAATATAATGTTTTGATCGAATGACTTTTGTCCACCAATGATCTTATTATACAATGAATCTTTAATTGCGTTTTCGTCATGCCAGTTGAACGGTAATGTCATTTTTAGCACATGTCATCGAAACTGGTTATGCGCTTCTTACAAGAGAAGGAGCGACAATTGCCCGAGCAACGTAGCGGTCTGCTAGTTCTAAGTATAGTAAAACGCAATACTAAAGATTATATTTCAGTTTATATTATATTACAGCAATAAGATTATGAATAAAATATAAAGCATAATAACGACAAGTTACTTTAAAACTTATATTTCGACTCTTAATATTAAGAGCCATCTTCAGAGAGGAGAAAACCCCAAGAAGAGTCGAAAACCTCATTAAAGACCACGGCGGACGCGATACAAATTCCAATATGTATCGACACTCCATCTCAAAATCCCACCCAACAGTAACCACTGAAAACGTTAAGATAATTAGCACCAAATTTGTGAATTGGAAAAAGGGAAAACTTGCCGAGGACTTGAAGATTAAAGAAAAACCCTCGTTAAACAACCAAGAAACATACTCTTCGATCAAATTACTAAACTAATGACCGTTCTACGACTTCCTACCTTCTCAACTCTCATCCAATCTGCACTTTATTCCCCTGATTATCATTGTAACTACCTCCTGTCTCTGTATTATATAAGCTTGCATTTTTATTTGTTTGTTCACTCAGAAGATGGCTCATGGAACTTTGAGTCGAAATGTAAGTTTTAATGTAACTTGATGCTTCATATTTTATTCATAATCAAACTTTATGATCGAAGCAACATATTTAACGGTTCTAAGTTTGATTATTTTCCAATTAAACATCTCTTTTTCTCAATGTACCATCTTGTTTATTATCAAGGTGACACATAAAGAATCCATGTTTATAATATTGTCGGCTTCTTACAATTCTCCTTACAAAGGCTTGTTTGTAGTCAAGGTTGGAACAACTCAATCTTTACCAGCAAACATCTTTCGAATGGGCCATAATTGTAAATCTGTGAATACAATTACCAGAATCCTTTGCGTTTTAACTTTTCAATCCTCTAAATGAATTAGAACTACTAAGATTCTTTTCTCAGCACAAATTAACTGTTGATTTGTGTTTTCAAATTAACACTTGTCTCATTCAAAGATTGAACCATTAGATCGTTTAACTGGAATTGCGCAATAACCAGCACAAGGAAGCATTCTCGTTTGGCTTTCATTGCTTGCGGTTGTCGACAAAGTATTTCTTTTGTTGTAAGTCTGTTTCTTTTGCTTTGTGGCGCGATGTACGAAATCTTTTGCAATGTAAGAAATTTCGTAAATCTTCTGGGGTAAATTTGCAATTCTATCCGCGTTAGCTAATGTTCACGAAAAGTCGTCTTTTGCTATAATCCGAGACTTTTCTACATTAAAATTGAAGAGAAGAATTCACTTCTCCTAATTAGCAAAACTTATTTCCCTCTGGCATATATCAACGTGGAATGTCCTTAAAGCTGAATTGCAAAGTTATACCAAAGAGATTTTTAAAAACACAGCTACAAATCTAATGACATGTTTGAAATTAACTTCGACAGTTACTTGAATTATTCATGAAACGTTGTGTTTTGCTTCCCTTTTCGTTACAGCATCTAAAAAGAAACACACGTGTGTGAGTAATCTTCATTAGCTTTCTTGGAAGAGATAAAATGTTTCTCTCAGTAGGCAAACATCGTATTTCCTTCACTAGGTATTAGTAGTATAGAAGTCAAATTGTACAACAAAAACAACCAACCAAGAAAACTTTACAAGAGGAAACGTGATATAAGAAATAAAATAAGGCCGTTGGGGATCTTAAAAATCCTTAGAAAGATAATATATTCCATTAAGTATACAAAACAAATGGTCTGTTACATGCATCTGTTACATGAACATTTCGCGTTTAATTTGAGATGTTGATGCTCGCAACAGTTGCTTTCCTCGCGCTATCTACAGGTTAGATTCTTTTTGCAGACAATAGGTAGATTTGAAAAGTAAGTTAAACACGTGTTTTGTACTTGGATTTCCCTAAATATATCTTTGAATTGTCACAATACATAATAGGAAATTTCTAGAAAAACTATGTTTTACTCATTATTGTAAGGCGCCATTTCAGGTGTGTTGACGAACAGTGTTAAAGAAGATGAGCTGATGAACACTTTGTTCATGAAGTACACTAGAGATATTCGTCCGACAGTGAATCCCTCTGACACACTCAACGTTACTCTTGGAATGTCACTCATACAAATCATTAACGTGGTATTTGAATTAAGTTCGTCTTCCGGTTCACTAGTAAATACATGCTGACATACATGCTGCAGTGGAGCTTAAAGGAGGAGAATTTCATTTGGTTGTTTGGTTTAGAATTGAATTCGGCTACAGACGTTTTTCATTTTAAGCGGGAAATTAACTTGAAGGAACGCCTTTTTGTGACAAACGGTGATCCTACTTCCGACGATTATAACCAACCCCAAATCCGCCAAATTCAATCTCATTTAAAATGTCTTCCTTGATAAATGTTAACATAAATACAGACACTTACGAGCTCAGCCAATCTATTCTTTCACATTTAATTCACTGTAGGCTTTATCTAAAGGTTTCGCTCGCTTAGGTATGACTGTTGATATACTTGTTGTTCTAACATTTGAATAGTTTATCCCTATACCCACCGCTCGGAAACGCTGTATGAAAGCCAACATGCATATAACCCTGTCCTATTCAATCAATTGTCTCTGGTTTCAGTGGGAGAAAAAACAAGTTTTTGTTTTGCGATGTTTGTTAAAGCTTGTAAGTATTTACGTCTCTTAAAATATCAAATGGCTGCTCTTTGTGTTGCACAATTCAGTTTATATTGTTGTATTGTTGGCAGATCTGGTACACACCGATGTTGAAATGGCAACCAAGTAACTATGGCAATATCTCCAGTTTAAATATAAACCCTGAACGAATATGGCGGCCTGACATCGTCCTATACAATAAGTAACTTGTTCTTGCTCTTTGCTTTTAAATTTATTCCTAAGTGGTAGATCGACAAAGTGCAGTTACTTTGGGTGATGTCATTGTCAGAGTGTAATTATTTCTTTTACAGCGCGGACGAAGATATGCGATTCGGTGGAAACTTACAGTTGGCTAGAAGCCGAGTTATTTTGAGTCACAATGGCACAACAACGTGGTTTGCACCACTCATTCTGAAAAGCAAGTGCAAAATCAACATTCGCTACTTTCCGTTCGACTCGCACTCTTGTTCGTTAAAGTTCGGGAGCTGGACGTACGACGGAGGTCAATTGGATTTGCAAAAAGAAACGGATTCTATCGATACTGGTGGGGCTTTCTTGATATAAATGTTTTGTTTGTTTTATAACTAGTTTTAGATCAGGAATGACGGCTTTCTCTCGCCATTGGTTCATTTGGGATATTTCTGCCACTATTGATTCTGAAGATTTGGTATTTACAGAGCGAAGTTTTTTTTTAATTATAGTGGCAGAATCAGATTCTAGTGATACTAAAAGAAATTTAATGCAAGAAGAGTTAAGTGTGTTTATATAGCAAAGGACAAATAATCAAAACGGAAACCGTCATTTACGTCAAAACCACAATTCTCTTTAAATAATTAACATTGAAGGTTTTGGTAGGCAACCTGTCATATCCCTATATTCGACACATGTCGCAACGTTTGACACTTTAAGTTTACCAATCATTCAGAAAAATCTATTTGACAAAGAGTATATATTTCCTCGATTATTTAGCTATTATAGTGACGTTTTTTTCGAAATCGCTAAAAAAGTTCATGAACAACGTAATTCAGTTTTTGATCAATTGCTTTATAAAAGCATTTTTCTTTCTCTTTAAATTAAACGGTGCACTCATAGATCCTTTGCAAAAACACGTCGAATGGCAAGTGACGGACACCGGAGTTAGCAGACACGTCGAGAAATATTACTGCTGCCCAGAACTATATCCTGACATTACTTTCACAATCAATTGCACTCGCTATCCCAGGTTCTACATCTTGAATCTTTTGTATCCGATTAGCGTGATTGGTTTCCTCGGAGCTATATCATTCTTGTTGCCAATAGAAACAGGTAAGAGTTATTTTGCACACTTGTCTCACACTAACATAAAGAATGTTGGAAGAATTTCTTTCTGAATCAAAATCTATACACTACAACTCGATGACCCAAACTCTGTTAATTCGCGTATTCGCGTTAACTCGAAATGTTTTTCCATTCCCCGTTTCCTAATATAATTCGAATGCCCAATAACTCGAACATTCGGTTGATTCGAACTATTTTAGTCGAAACCTTGGTGGTTATGCTGTAATAAGTAGAAGACCACATTTTTGCACATTTTTCGCCAGTAAAGTCCCATGCCGCAGATGAATGAACTTCAAAAACCTGAGTGATTGTAAATTGCGGGAAATTGACATTTGTTGACTGTTGTATTCCCAACTTTCATTTTAATTTCAATAGAGAAATTATATTGCTGTATTCCAGTTGAACGCAACAACTTTGCCACCAACCTCCTTGTAACGATGCTGGTGTTCATGCTTATTGTGGCAAACTTCATCCCGGAGTCGGGCGAAGTAATACCGCTAGTGCAGTGGTTCTTTGGAGCTTCCGTTCTAGAGTTGACCATCATACTGGCGCTGCTCGCTTATATCACGAGATTGCACCACAAGAACACATACAGCGCCCCGATGTCGAATTTCATAAGAAAGTAATTGGAGTCTATTTTAAATTTTGGATAGAACGAAGCAAAAATAAGTGATGTTAATCAAACGTAATGATAGTTTAATATCTAATAAAAATAATGATATCACGAGATTGCACCACAAGAACACATACAGCGCCCCGATGTCGAACCCCGATGTCGAATTTAAATAATGAAGTTAGAAAGTATAGGTTTGTACAGTACAGTTAGAAAGTATACGTTTAGTTTAGTACAGTTAGAAAGTATACGTTTGTGGAATTCAAAGAAAGGTTAGTGGCAGATGATTATATATATATAAATATATATAATCATCTGCCACTAACCTTTCTTTGAATTCCACAAACGTATACTTTCTAACTGTGGTTTAAAAAAAATTCTGCTATAAAATGAAATAAGGAACGCCCGACGATGTTGCTTTCAGAGAGGATGAAGAATAGCTAGCTACAAGTTTCCGTTTAGTTGGTGATATACGTAAAATGTTGTAAAAACGATTGGATATATATTTTTTGGTCATGGTTGAATATCAATGAAATTTTGTTTTCTTACCAACTCTGTATTTCTAACTATTACAAAGGCACAAAGTTGAACAAACATGGCTATTTAAGAAGTGATACGTGCAATTTGTAAGGTTATAATATACACTAGTAAATATGTCTATAAACAAACACCAATGTCCGGTCGGGTCCGGTATTTATTCTTTATCATAGAAGTGACGAGTGCATTTTTCACGTGGGTTTTCTTACATAACAAGTCTATATAATATTTGTTGCGAAAATTGATATACCCGTTACTAAGTAGCATTGACCTAAACGTGATCATATGCAAAGGCATTTCATGCAGCAAGATCTGATGTTGTTTTGTTTTGTTCTGATGTTTTTGAAGAAATTCAGCAAATTGCGAAAATTGTTTTAAAAATATCTTAAATATTAATGATATAAATATCAGATAAATTTCAATATTTAAACTGACAATCCAGATTGAAAACTTACAATACCTTCAGGATTGCAGCAAAAATAACGTTTAAATGCTTTCTTTTCAGGGTCTTTGTGAATGGCTTGTCACGTCTTATATTCACGCGAAACATCAACGAGTGCGAGACGCAATACGTGACGCTCGAAGTGCCAAACACGTATGTTTTTAGCGAAAAAAATCCAACGGAAGCCGATATGCTTATCAAAAGATTAGACACCATAGTTGATAAGGTGAAGAGTTTGCGTCATGTCGATAAAGTGCACACTGATTGGAAGATAGCCGCCGTTACTGTGGACAGGTGTTTAATGGTCATTATTCTCCTCTGTGTCCTCGCTAACATCATCGCCGTCATTGTCTACGCCACGTGACCTCAAGTTATTAGAGAAATATAGAAGGCTATCGGATGAAATGAAACACAAATAATCCTCAAAAGAATTCAATGTCCACGCAAACACAGTTGAATCTCCTGTTATTTCAGTATCACTTCAGTCTTTCTGCATGGCTAACTCAGACAGACGAAAGTCTCTAATTAACGGAGTATATTAAACATTTATCGCTTTAAATCGTTTTTAGTAAATGCTTTGTGGCGACCAAAAAAATTATCTGTGGCAATACTTCAGAATCAGTTCACATTGCTGGGCTGTGAAAACAAAATCAATCACACCACACCGTTCTTGTAATGTAGCATTTACAATAATTCTTGGAGAACTAAAATTTTTCAAATAATATTTACTCGTTTATTGATCGTAAAATCCTTTATATAGCAAAATGGCACTTCTGTGTTAACTGGACGATGTGGCAAATACAAAAAGTAGAAAACATAGTAGACCAGGCAAGCCCACTGAGAGGGGAGGGGGGGTGGGCAAAGGGGGCAAAGTACCCGGGGCCCATGCTAAACAGGGGCCCATAAATATTTGAAACAATTTTTATTTTGTTTATCAATGGGCTTGCATGCTTTAAAATTGAAAAATAAAAATAGTGATTTGGTCTAATGAGTTAGTAGGCCTAGAGTGCAATGCAAAAAACAGCTTTATTAATTTGATGTCAATAGCAGATGTTTTTTGCCTTTTGCAATGTAGTAAAAATTAGAGATGATGCCTCTTCTTCTGTCGTACACGTGCTGTATCATATCTCCAGCCGGGTCGAGGACAGCCACTCTCTCGTGTCAGCGTCCAGCAACGCAAGGCCCTGTTCTCCGTTAGGAGGTCAGAACAGCGGACATTTATCAGTGAAGTGGTCTACGGTCTGGTCAGCATCGCTAAGACTATGTCATCTGTCTTCCACCTCACAAACCGAGAGGCAAACCGCGAGCTGAGAATCATGGTGCACGGTAGTGTACTGCAGTTCAAAGCAACACCAACGTACCTTGGAATTAAACTGGACTGTGCGCTGACATTCCGACAACACCTGGAAAAACCTTCAGCAAAAACATCGTCCCGAGTCTCCTTGATATGCCGCCTTGTCGGAACAACATGGGGAGCTGCAACTAAGACCTTGCGCATCTCAACCCAAGTTCTTGTCTTCTCAGCAGCTGAGTACTGCGCACGAGTGCCAGAGCACACATGAAAAGAAACTGATGGACGTGGCCCTTAGCAACTCCCTGCGCACGATCACAGGATCTCTGTGATGTGAACCACCTTCCAGTTCTGGCTGGCATCACTATTCCGTGAAGCTGCGGTTCACGCCCTGGCTCGCAAGGCCGAACGTAACATCAACATGCGCACAAAAGCGTGACACACCACCAGGCATAAACAAACAGACCGAGACCAGGAACCGTTGGCAGGAGGAATGGCGAATTTCATGGGCCCCCAAAATGAGCTAGATTTGCTCAAAAGATTTGAAATTAAAATTTGTGGGAAATTTTTCAGCATAAGCCCAAGTATCATAAACGGCCATTGCCAGACATTTTTATTGGTGGGTTGTGCCTGCCAGATCCCCTCAAACAACCCCCCTTCCATCAAAAAAAGGAGCTAGATCAGCTCAAAAGCTAATCTTATTAACCAGGTTGAAAAAGGCATATATAGAAGTAACCGTATGTAGGCCTAAATAGGTATTCACGTTCATTACATAATGAAATATCCACATCAGTATAATGTTAATATGCAGGTTTTCTTGATTTACTAATAATGCTGAATAAAATGAAATGTTATTTCAAATTAATACATGTCTTCCTCTTCTGAATAGAATTAGAATCTTCACCCCAAGCATCGCCACCACAACCACTAACTCCTTCACTAACTTTTAACTTTCATTTGAAGGGTTTGATTACATGGCGGTAACAAGGCGCAGTCAACAAGTTTGCTGTTAGCTAATGGATGGTCCTAAGTATGAATAAAAAAACTTGGTTAGATAAGTCTATTCGTTTTAAAATGTTGATATGTACGTTTTTAATGATATCCAATCAAAAAATGGCATATACCCAAAACCTACTTAATATACGGCCTGATATGTCACATTTTAAAGGCGAAATCTAAGAGGTCGGTATTTTGAAAATAAAAAGGGTCAGATCCGGAAAATTTCAAACATGCGACATGTATTCATTCTGTCTCGTTAAGAAGTGATGTGAAATGTTTTAGAAACATGTATGTGGAGATATTGCTAACTATATAGTTCATGAGATGGTGGAAAATAGGGCTCATTTTGGTGACTAAGGTTGCTATACATCAAAATTTCGGAAATTTTATGTAGAATCCGAATTTTGTTGTTAACCGACCCAAATTGGATGCGACAATGGGTTCATTTGCACTCATCAGCAGTGATTATTATTTTTTCCTTTCCTCTCAAGAAATAGCAAGTTTTTTCATAATTTGAATATATTTTTTCATAATTTTAAGACATTGATGAATTCTTTTACTTTTTTGAAAAGATTTTTAAAAGATTTGGCTCTCCATCACGGTGTTTTTTTCATATTGATAGGTATGTAAACACGGCTTATATGAATTTAGTTAGTTGAAATTTGACTAGAATACTGTAGAATTCATTCCAAATTATTTAGAATATTAATGTGGTAATTTCTTCACAAACCAATAATTGTTCTTCTCCATAGTGGCTCTGCTTTGCTTTAATTTTTGTCTTAGTTGGTTATGTTTTATTCAATATTCTGTCTCAAAAAATAAGTCTTAATGGAGTTTCTTTAAAGACTCTATGCTTTCCTTTCATAAGAAATCAAAAAATAGCTCTCCTTCACAGTTTCATTTCTGGTATTTAACTGGCCATTCGTTTAACGTGATAGAAAATACAAGTTAGAAAAAACATAAAAAATCTGGGGATCATCTCATGGACTAATAGTCTTTGGACGGTTGAGTTGGTTCTCTCTATGTGAAGAATATCGTTCTGTAGATATTGATTTTTTTGTGTACTTAACGGAACATTAATTTCCGTAGCAACCATGTCTCAGAAAATAACCTTTTGTTGTTAGCGACTTATCCCCCTTGATAATAGTTTGGTTGTTTCATGTTTCGGCTCTAACAAACAAGAACATGTCATCTTCATTTTGCCGTGCTAACTTCCATTATTGAAAACCACAAAACATTAAAAATTGCAGTTTTTGTATGGGGTAGTTTGTTCATCTTTATTTTCACCAACTAATTCATAATAATTGATTTAAATATATTGGTTTCATACTTAATTATATTATTTTTAGTAAATTTACAAATATATTAATGTCAAGAAGTGTCTCAAGAGTGTGTAAAAGAAAGTGTCATGGAATAAATCAACATGGCCAAGCAAAGAAAAATCAACAGCAACATCAACTGAAACGAAAGAAAATAACGATTAAAAATTTACTTGTTCTGTTAGAAAATTATCTTATGATTTACTCCCATCCAATGAACTAGTTGTTTTTGACTTTATTATGGACTTCACTATCTTTAAAAATGTCTTTGAAAGTTTTTTACGTTGTCCAGATTGTGAGAGTTTCATTGGCTTTCAAAGAAATCTAAACATGGTTTTATTATACATAACGTACATATTGTTATACAAATGGAAAGAAACATTTCATAATTCGCCTGTGACATGTTAGGAAACTGGTACTGAAACGAAATCTTTGAATTTTTGACCAGATTCCATTTATTCTGTGGGTCTCGGATAACTCAAAATTACTATTTTCTATTCACAATGTGTCAATCAGTTTTTCTAAGGCAGACATGGTAACAAACGGTTATTGAAAATAAGTGTTTACATTTTTTACCTGGTTCTATTTACTCTATGACGATTAGACCCAGGAAACTAACAATCAACCCTTTCAATTTTATTCCCATAGATGGTATGTTTTCTGTTTTGGCATTAAGTTTACAAAGATATACATGATAAGAACTAAAGCGTTAAACTAAATTTTTGAATATTCGAAATAATCCCATTTATGCTAGGGGCATAGGTCTTAGATAACCGCATTCTATGGTACAATGGACTTTTCCTGTTTTCGCAATGTATTAATCGGTTTCCAAAGGCAGACATAATAGGAGATTGTTCTTGAAAATAAATCTTTGAACTCAAATCAACGCGTCACCAGTTTTGCCTCTACCAAAGTGACCAGTTGACTGGGTTAAATACATACAAAGTAAAGTCCGTAGTCTTTAAGCGACGAGTTGTCTCGCCAATGTAGCTGGTGCTGCATCCAGCACATGTGGATTTTTAGACTAGTATCGACTTCCTATCAAAAACGATAAGGTATTTTTTACGAAAAGTATTGTTTAATTTTGAAAGATGTAAATACTTCTTTATTTATCTTTACACGCGCGTTTTACTAGGTTTCAAATCTTATTTAAGGTTTTTTGGGAATATTTACCAGACTAAAACTGGGCACTTACTGGGACAAGTTAACAATAATACTTGAAATTTTTTAAAGGGCACTGCGATCGTCAATTACTTTTTTTGACCCAGTCTTAAAACGCGTGTGCGAAAATACACCGCGGGTACTGAATGCGCATTCGAAAATAAATTTTTCTATCTTCAGTTGCATTATTTAAGGTACACATAAAGGCGATGCGCCTTTAATAAACCTCTCACAATTTCAAAATTTACAATAAACTATTGATTGTGTAAAGTGAAAGACAACTATAAGTTAAAATTCAAGAAGAAAAGAAATATAATCATAGCATAGCCATCTATTAATAATGCATTAATTTCTATTTTAAAAGACGGATTGTTAACATAAGCAGCTGTAAAAACTATTTTCTTCAAATATATCATACGCTTTGTGCCATTTGCGCATTTTCCCGGAAAGGTTTCAAAAATGAATTCGCTTTTCGTGACGACAACATGTTTTTTTAAAAAACAGGCTTATGCAGTTTAACATTGTGTGAATCAGATAATCAGAAGATTAAAATTTTGGTAAACAGACATGATCAACCGTGGCTATATACCTTTTAAAACATAAAAAATGGGTTCGTTTTGCGAGGAGTTTAAAGCTGAATTTAAATGTTCGAAGTTTAATTTGCGATACGATAAAAAGATTGATTTCTACAGATTGAAAGTACGTACGTTTGTACAATGGACCTTCTTTCGAGCCTATTATTATGCTATAATTTTTATTTATGATATTTTTCCAGTGCTGTGGTGTCCCCGAAATCGTGCTTTGGTGCATCCGATTGTTGTTTACCTTATACTCCGTGGCGTCAATTCTATACTCTCTCGTCGTTAACACAGCCGCATGGCCGGTCTATTTGACCAATTGGAGTTTATTCATGGTCGCAACGTCATTTGTTTGGTCGACAACGTTGTCCGCATTGAACCGTCAAAAAACTCGAATCGATGTAGAAAAAACAACAAATCAGCACTCGAATCGACGGAGATATGATATACCGCGACATCTCAAGATTTTCTGGATCTGGTATAACATGACTCTTCAAGTATCCGTGCTCATCGTAGCCATGTACTGGCCATTTGTCTTCGACGTTGCTTTTTTTGAAACGACAAGCAGCACTTTCAGCGCCATTAACAACCATGGGGTCACGCTAACTTTGCTCATTGTGGATTTCTTCTATAACGATATCCCCATCAGATACTTCCATGTAGCCTTCAGTCTTATTATGGCATTCGTCTACATATTACAATCGATTTTATATAACATCGCGTCGGGGGATTACGTCTATTCCATTTTAAACTGGAAGGAGAGTCCAGGTTCGGCGGCCGCATACAGTTGCATACCTCTTATATTTGCCTTTTTGATGCAATTAGTTCTCGTGTCGTTTAGCATATTGAAACGTGGATGAAGGACACATCCCTTTATTTGCGCGTGTATGTAATTTGTGCACTCCATTTATGTTACATCTAAAATGTTAGTTCATTAATCATGTATGAATTTGAATAATGATATATTTTGAGGGGTAAATAAATTGGTCCGTAAACAAAATTGAGAGGCGTGCAGTGATAATCAGACAGTTCAAATCTGTAAATAATCCATTTAACATTTAAATATATACTCTTAAATTAAATTAAGAAAAATTAATTGTAAAATACAAAATTAAAAAAATTATTTCATTTTTATTTAAAAGTTTTGCTTTTCACTTTATTAATTAATGATGATTGTCAATCACCAAATCAAACATGTTCAAATAAAATATTACAAGAAGGATTTCTCGCAGGCGTCTAAAACTCCTGGTTTAACAGGTTTGGAGTCGGCCTGCTAATAAGTAGTCTCGCAGGCGTCTAAAACTCCTGGTTTAAGAGGTTTGGAGTCGGCCTGCTAATAAGTAGTGGCAGTGTATTTTATTGAGCTTTGTATAAATTGTTGTATAAAACATGAAAGGAGATCTCCGATCTTCTTGATGCTATGAAAAATAAATATGAGACACCAATCCCTAGTGTCGAAAGTAATATCTCGTGTGCTGTCGTTGTAGGCCCATAGGATAACGCTCTTACTAACCGTGTAATTGCTGCTGTAGATAAGGAATCTCTAGAGCGAAAAGAAGGGAAAATTACATCATTATTAAAGGTGTTAATGAATCCACATCTCGCGATTTCACTTCTGTATTGAAGACAGAAATAGCATGACGTTGCTGAAGCTGTTAAGTTAATATCTTTGTAGAACATCTTTGTAGAAGGTGATAATAAATCTCACCCACGGAGAATACGATCAAAACTAAAAGTAAAATTAATGAGAGATCAAATAATTTGTGAATCATCAATACTAAATGCAAAGCAGTAAGTTCTATGTATGAAGAAGTTAACTTACAAACTACTAATCCAAAAAACGGAAAAGTATGGGTAGTGTCAGGAAAGATAAATCCTGTAATAAGGCATGTAAAAGTTCGAAAGATGTTTAAGTGCCAATATTCAATCGCTGAACAACAAATCTTGAAATAACAAAGTCAAAAGAATGATGAATTCGCATCCTCTTTTCTCTTTTGCATTTTAACAAATTTTACAGATGTTGAGGCTTTTTGTTCGAAAATAATCTGGATGTATTAGCGCTATACCTAATCTAATCTAAACGCTAATAAAAATACGATCATTTGGCTCCGACTTGAAATGAGTAAAAAGGGTTTTTACTTTTCAAGTGCCAAAGTATTTAACGAGCTCCCGCTCAAAGTTAGAGCAACTACAACACTTCCACAATTTTAAAGCTTCTTTAAAGTGTAGGGCTACTGTCTTTCTGTTATTCTTATTCTATTGTTTTGTATTCTTAGGTTAACATTCATTAGATAGTATATTTACAAGTCGAGTGAATGAGTTTTCTCTATAAAGAATAGGATTTTAATTTCAATCCTATGATATTTATTTTATTGTTTATTTTTTAGCTAAGATATTTTAATACTTTATAATTTATACCTTTTATCCACAGGACCCAAAGAAAGAACAGAATTTGTACATACAGTGTACTCCCGGTAACCCGAACACCGGATAACTTTTATTATCTCGAACTATTTTCGTGTCTCCCTTGAAATTTCCTTAATACTTCCTTATGAATATATTCGGTTAACTCGAACCGCGGATAACTCGAACATTCGTTATCTCGAACCATTTTTTTGTCCCCCTTCGGCTAATTTCTTCCGATAACTCGAACTTTGGAAAATAAAGAAAACAAAAAGACTTGATTTATAGCAAGATATTTAAATTTCCTTCATTTTGTGTAGTTCCTGCTTCAAAATTTCCATATATTTTGCCTGTCCAAATAGGCTCAGTCGGCAAGGCACTTGCATGCCCTCTCCATCTCCAAGATTACACCTTTTCCCAATGATTTGCACGGAGGAATGAATTAGAGTATGGATCACTCCGCAGAAAGAAAAAGATTGTTTTTGCAAATCTTCCCGTGGCACCTTTTTTTAAATGTCCAACAACATTTTTATTTACTTTAACACATACTGCAAACTTATTTTTGGGATTGTCAGGCTCCATGAAAACTTCTAACTGTGCGCCTGCTTTTGGTATCCATGTATTGTAAACTGGATAGTGGTAGATAACCTGACAAACTCAAACAAACCTATATACGGGACTTCTTTTAGTGAAGTGAAGCTTTTTATTAAGGTGCGTTTAGTAATACTATTAATATTATAGTATTTAATATTTATATTATATTGTCTGAAGAAAAATTTGCCTTAACTCGAACTAATATCTCATTCTTGCCGGAAGAGCTTCGCTTAAGTCGAACATTCGTTAAGTCGAACTATTTCCACCGGTCCCTTGGAGGGTCGAGTTATCGGGAGTATACTGTATATGTAAATTTTGTATATAATTTTGATTTGGCTATCCTGTATAAAGTTTCGTAAATAAATAAACATGAAGTCATGGAATCTAAAGATTTATCACAGTAAACAAAAACCACATAAATAATGAACAAAAGCTGAGGTGAATTCCTACAGCTAAAGTTACACATGATGTAACGGAAAAAAAAAACGATTCCGCTCTAAAAATACTTGTTGGCCTTGGGTCCAAATGCTTCGTGCACTAATGTTGAGTCTTGTTTCGTTTGTCTCGTTCGCTGTTCTTTGTGTGAAATGCTCGCCTGTCAATTTAGCAAACAGGGTTCTTTCCTCACATCTTGGCATCGAAGCGCCATTCTGTCAGAGGGTTTGTCATGAGTCAGTTAGAAATCCTTTTCGGGTGTTATATTCGTTAAGGCGCTTTGCTTGGATGAGGATTTCATTTTGCCGTTGTTTACGTAGGGCTTTTTATCTCGTTGGTCGTTTTACCACCTTCTCTCCCCAGTAGCTGGTTGACGAGTTGCGCTGTCATTTTTTTTTAGAAGGAAATACACAGGAGAGGCAGGGCCTATGACTCGATAGAGTCTTGTGTATTGGAAGTTTCACCTTTCTCTCCTTTCCCATTAGGTAGGAAAGAAAGGATACCTGGAGCATCCTGCCTGGTGGGGAAAGCCAATGACATAAGCCACCAATAGCAGCAGGAGTGGTGGAAATTTCACCAGGACGTTGGATTTAACCCAACTACCAACTAATGCAGTTGATGTTTAAAAGTGAAATGAACCAGCGCGATGAATGATTAAGAAAAGCACGAAAGTCGAAGAACAAGGTTGGATTCTGCATGATTACTTCGCAAACTGCGATTGGGTTTAATCCGGAACTTTATCAAGTGTAATTTTTACAAACGCTTCGATCTCAAACGAATATTCTTATATTTAAGTGCAAACTGTAAAAGAGTTTTGGTCTTATCGGTATTCTTCACATTTTAATGTAACGTCTGACGTTAACGTCTTTAAACTTCCGACGAAATCTAGATTTAAGCAGATAAAAGCACTGTTTAGAGATCACGTAACTTTGCACGTCCACGTGATACTTTTTTAAGCGCTTTAATTGGTATACTCTTATTTTGTTAATTAATTATTTGAGTCAAATAAGGTCGAAATAGTAACTAACTTATATAAACTGTTTAAAAGCGCATCAAATTTCTTTACTTCCCGGAGCAAATAGTGGTAAGAGGTCCGTACTTAGTGTGACACGGGAACTCGAAATATATTATAGAGCTAACCCAAAAGCTGGAATCGAAAACTGTTTACGACATTAGCAACGTAATTTAACACCAGTTTCCTTGAGGCGGTCAACAAATATCAAGAGATAATTCTTCCACATCAAGTACTAAAAGCATGTATATACATAAATTTGTAGAATATTCCTTCCAGCTTCCGTATAGTTCGTTGTAATCTTGAAAGTCAAACGCGTTTGGTGGGAGATCTAAGACTCCCAAAATTCAAAATTCTACACCCTAGCAACTATACAACTTCCTATACCGTGACTTGTGCAGGTGTCAGCATTATTATATTTAATATGCAAATTCGACAATAATTCGCCGACTCAGCGAATGAGTAGCATTTCGATGCGGTAAAGTACGGGTATTGGTGGTAGGAGTGGTGCCCGCCTCAACAGTTACAACCAACGTCTTGTGCTAACGAAAAGGGGATAGACACCCTCGTTTACGCCCGTTACCAACATTAAGGTTAATTCGGCCACTTTACTTTTTTTTTACTTAATATGCAAAAACCATAATATTTGGTTGTTTTAGATAACTGGTTTAATAGTATAGTGGAATTAGTTCAAAATAGCTCCCGTGCTGGAAAAAATCATATAAAGTTAGGCGTTTGCACAAAGGTTAATTAGTATGCCAGGAATGACCAAAAAAGACCCATGTTTTTGAAAACAGGAAATCCCATTTTAGGCCCATTTTCCAAATTACAAATTAGGCAAACGCCTAACTTTATATGATTTTTTTCCAGGTATTACTCCCAATTCCATCATACTATAATCCTATTTATACCAGGACTTTTTGTGGTCTATAATTCCAGGTGGCGCTTAATGAGCGCCTGCCTCATAAAAAAATTATTTAGAATAGGTATGACGCTGAAATTTTCTGGGTATGTTTATACACCTATTCCAAATCAATTTGGAAGATATAGTACGGGTAATTTTTGCAATTTTGTTAACTTTTTAGGCAGGAATTTTTGTTATGATTTTCTGAAAGGTACATGTCTAAAGTTTAGGAATCGGGATGGTCTTTGGTCTGGGAAGGTGGCATTTACCCAAAACAGGGGGTAAAATCCGGGTGATTGAGATATTTTTTTCTGTAAAGAAAAATATTTTGTCACACCATTATAAACAAAAACAACCACTGGTCAATATAATTTTATTGAATTGAGCTTAGGTTGTCAGAAGCAGCATAAAGACATTAGTGGGAGTTGGTTTCCATGGAGATTCTAGCTTTCAGGGGGTAAAATTCTCCATTTTACGACCTATTTACCCCAAGTTTCACTGTTTCCTCTTTTATGTTACTGCATCATTGTTTTTATAACAGAAAATGCTTTGTATAATGCAATATAAACTTACTGGAGTGCATTTAAGTTAATTTGGATGATATTTAAGTCTGGTATTTACAGGTAATTAAACTATATTATCATTTACGGAGTTAATGTAAGTTTTCTTCGATTTAAGTTAGGTATACCTTCTTGCTTTGCAGAGATCTTTACAATGAAGAGCTCACTGATATAGTTTTTAATTAAGCACTGTTAGTCATTTGTATATTAATGAACATGTAAACCTCCATGTTCAACATTAAGCATTGTTTCAGGGGGTAAAATTTTAAAATCAGGTTTATCCTGGATTAAAAAATCTTATTTTAAAAGAAGGCCTTTTCGTTCATGGACAAGAAAAGTATCTGGAATTGATCAAAGGTGGGAACAAACAATAAATCGAGATGCAAAAACTCGTGGTAAGATTACTTTCATACAACAAGCTCTCTGTTTTATAAGCAACAGTAGCCCCAGAGATATCATTTGAACATCCTCTTACATAGGGTCTGTCCATGAAGTACATAAGTAGTTATAGGGAAGGGGTCTAGGTCTGTGCTTACAGCTATTGTTAAATATGACGTAAAAATACGTACGTACATTATGTATGGGTGGCCCTCAAGAAAAGTTAAATTGAATATACAGTACAATCCCAATAACTCGAACCCCCTTTAAGTCGAACTCGCGTTAACTCGAACTGTTTTTCTATTCCCCTCTTCTAATAGTTTCTCATGAAAACTCCCGATAACTCGAACATTCGTTATCTCGAACTATTTTACTCGGTCCCTTGGGGGTTCGAGTTATCGGGATTATACTGTACTTATTTTATTTTAGGTGGTATAAGAAACTATGCTTCAAATGACAATACCGTTAAGAACTGGTGTCTTAATAGAGCCGAACAGTCAAAGAACACATTAAAGCTGAAAAATAAAGCTGAAACTTCATACACATCATCAAATTACACCTGTTTCCGCCCATCGAAAATCTTGAAGTCGGATAAAGCTGTGTGTGAAGTTATGCGCGTCCTGACAGAGGAATACATCAACCATTTTGATATAATTATTGAGAAAAACGACCTGCTAAATCTCCGTTCTGGCATACCACTTCAGAGTGATGAAGTTTTAAAGTGTTATGAAATTGGCAAGGACAAATACTAAACATTTGTTGAGGAACGCACACAAGAAAATTCAAAGCCCTTCAATGATCACAGCCAGAAATCCAAACTGCAAATCTTCAAAAGTGCTGGAAAGGTTAAAGTAACAAGGAATGGGAAAACCGCAGTCATCGAGGTCAATCGCAATGCTATTGGAAAACTGTTGGCTATTTAAACAAAATTCGGGAAGAACATAGATTTTAAAGCCGCTCTTGCCTATCCCCTTACAAGTTTACCATTGTCTTTGTCGAATCCGGATGGCTCACAAAGAGTAACTCGGAAAGGTAAACTAATGGAGGCGCTTTAACAGTATTAAAAAGAGAATGATATGGTAGTGGATATGGATGCACAAGTCTTTGTTGTTAATTTTATTGCCCAAATTCGAGTAATAACAACAGAGATCCCAGAAATGTATGAACAGCTCACACTTAAAGTTTTACGATCAATACCAAAAGGCTATCAATGTGTTGATCTGGTTTCCGATACTTATCGTTCAGTTAGCATCAAAGCAGCAGAGAGAAAAAATGCTCCTGTCAAGAGATGGTGATTGCCACGAGATCACATAGTCTTCTGCAATACGTCTAGATCATCTATCCAGCAATCAAGAAGAAGCTGATACTAAGGTGATCTTACACACACTTGATACACTGCAAGTTGATGGTAACTCAAAAGTACACCCAAGGTCACCATCAAAAGATACTGACATCTTGGTTCTTGTGATCGCATTGATTCTAACCGTGTCCTTTATGAGTCTGGTGGGGGGGGGGGGGGGGAGGATAGAAAGTGTATCCGACTCGACGAATACAATGTTCCAAGTAATGAAAAAGAAGCCCTAATCGGATTCCATGCTGTAACAGGAAACGATTATACGTCAACATTTTTTGGAAAGAGAAAACAGAAATGTAGGACATTGGGACATTTCAGATGAGTTGGTAGTTGTTTCCAAAAGTTTGTCTGCAAGTTGTACGGATGCAAAAGCGTCGAAGTAAACAAAGCATGGTATGAACTGTTTCAGAAGTATACAAAGGAGAACAAGATAATCGATTTAGCACTGCTACCTCCATGTCGATCTCCACTTATGCTCCATTTGAGTCGTTGTAATTATGTTGCATGAATCTGGAAAGCATCTGTTTCGGCAAACCTTGATATCCCGACACCTTGTCAATACGGTTGGACATCAGAGTGCAATATTCAATGGGGCAATGACATTTTTCCAACAGATTATGAAGAACCTTTGACGTGTGAATGGAAACCAACTTCTACTAATGTCTTTATGCTGCTTCTGACAACCTAAGGTCAATTCAATAAAATTATATTGACCAGTGGTTGTTTATAATGGTTTTACAAAATATTTTTCTTTACAGAAAAATATCTCAATCACCCGGATTTTACCCCCTGTTTTTGGTGAATGCCACCTTCCCAGACCAAAGACCATTCCGATTCCTTAACTTTAGACATGTACCTTTCAAAAAATCATAACAAAAATTCCTGCCTAAAAAGTTACCAAAATTGCAAAAATTACCCGGACTAGGTATATTTGGCAAATCCTTTGTCTGCCCAGACCTTTTGAGTTGTACCGCAACACCGAAAAAGAGGAAAAATCATGTTTTGGTTGCAATTTACGATATATTTTCAGAAAATACATATATTTGATCCTGCATATAAAACTAGTAAAATATTTACAGGTATATATATATTAGAATAATAAATATCAAATGTTATTGTCGCACAACGTTGCGTTTAGTTGTTTTTGCATTTCAGACATTTTTGCTTTATGTGCTTTTGGCACACATTTTTGCCGCATGACTGGCAAAGAGATTTAATGCACGGTACTGAGAATATCTTGGTGGTAGTATCTATGTTGCTCTCTTCCAGACACAGCGCACACCTGTGCCGTTTTTCAGAGAATGCAGGTCGAGATTCCTCTTGAACTGATGCGGCAGCACCCAAAAAGCAGGCAATTTTGTGTTTGATTACTAGATGCAATCTAGATTGGTTTTTCGTCTTCATTGTAGGTATGACGAACTCCATCACTTGATCATAGGTGTATTCAAATGATTTCTCTTTCTTAGGATCTTTCTTCTTGTTGAGGGAAAATATGGTTTCAGAGTTGACTCTTGCGGTGTCCAGCATATACGCAAACATTACATGGGTCCACTTTCCTGATTTGGTCTTTGTGGTGTGAAATCCCATACGTTGGTCCACGATATCTGTTCCACCTTTTGTAAGGTCATACGACTTGTACAACCTCAACTTGTTGCATTTGTCATCCCTTGTGGTATTGAATGGGATTCAGAGTCGACAACATGAGGACATTATTTTTCCCCTTGGATGTTTCTACTACGTACAACATCAATTTCAATGGGCCATCTCGCTGCCAATATACCTCATTTGACAAGGAATCTCTTTGTTTGAAATTTTTTAATTCTTCTGGAACTCCTTTCCTGTTCATCTGAAATGTGCCTAGACAAGTAATGTTCTTTTCATATAACCACAACTCAAGTGGAATGGACGTGTAAAGGCGGTCAAATGATATATTCCTTCCGCGCAATAGAATTGAATTCCCCAATCGGTTTACCATTTTCTTGACAATTGCTTCGGTACCAGACACAAAATGGTCAGAAGGTTCCCCAACTTGTATACCTGCATATGGCGCACCGATGAATGTGTATGGGTACTCTGCAGAATTGATTGCCTTGATCAACAAACCGTACTTCGCTGGCTTATTAGGATTATGTTGTTTGAATCCAATCTGTGTTCTCATTGGATACAGAGTTTCATCCAATGACTGATACTCCCCAGGGACAATACATCCATCATTGAACAATTTATATATATATATATATATATATATATATATATATATATATATATATATATATATATATATATATATATATATATATATATATATATATATATATATATATATATATATATATATATGTCACGAATGGCTGCAAATCGGTCATGATTCCATCGTTCTTCTCGGGTTTGATTCATCGTCAAAAGAAAGGTTACCAAGTATGAAGATAAACCGATTTCTTGACATGGTGGCACTAAATATGGGTGGACCATATAGATTTGAGAATAATTTTAAAACTGAGAAAGTGTTGAGCTTGTAAAGTCCCATGTACAGACACAGGCCAATCCATGCATACATCTCCTCAATGGTTACTTCCTTTATATATGTAAATTGATTATTTTCTGCAACAAAATTATCTGGCAACTGGGAAAGCAGATGTACAATCTTTCTATTTACACAGGAAACAATATCTTGCACAATGCTAAGTGTAAGAAAAAGTTCAAATGCTGCACGTGGAGTTGGTGTGTTGGATGCTTTTCGTCGAGGCCCTATTTGACGTGAGATGATATTTGCCCGATTTCTTCTACCAACGTTTGTTGTTGGCGGCTGGTTTTGAAAGGTTCGCACAACATTGTTACTATTATTGGCATCAACTTTGAAGACGGTTAATGCAAATTTCCATAATGCAAAGTCAGGTAGAAAATTTATGTTTATTATATTTGCATAATTTACGGCAATAATTAAATTATGCAAGACAGTGTGAAAAATGGTTTCACAGAAAATGTGAAGATTTATCAGATACTGTATTTTCTTCTAAAAGGAGAGTCTGTGTACTTTCACCTAGATTTATGTTTTGAAGTTTTCTCCTTTTACAATATATTGATTTTTTTATTATTTCTTTATAACAGGTTGCTTATCCACAAAAAAGGTGTGTAAATAGAAGGTTAATGAAAATTTCCATAATGCAAAGAGAAAAAGTACGAAAAAAAGAGAAAAGAGAAAAAAATACGGCATTATTGTTTATATTAGTTGTGATATATATCAACTGCATTGGGTATTATATTTTATTATTTACTACGCTTATCAGTTGTAATTGTGTTTTTTTTATTGGTTGAATATATTATTATTATTATTATGAAAAGGAGGAATAAACGATTTTTTCTTTATTTACTCGACAATATTTATTTCATGCATTTACAATTTTATGCAGTATAAAACACTGCTGTCTTGCATAATTTAAACATAATTTAATTTTTTTCCGTAAATTATGCAAATATAATAAACATAAATTATGTACCTGACTTTGCGTTATGGAAATTTTCATTAACCTTTGAAGACACTAAAGGAATTGAATTAGCATTTTTAGTTTATTTTATTTTTATCTACTTTGTTTTCGCGTTCGGCATTTTAGCGTTTGTTGTTTTTGCCACGCTGATCAGTTTTGGGGCGGCAGTCGAATCTTGGCTTCGAGAAAGCAAGACATCAAAAGAAATCATATCGTATTTTTGGAGCAATTGAGCATTCACCTAACCTAGACAAGACATAATAGTAAGAATTATTTTATGTATACGATTTGTGTTTGTTATACATACGATTTGTGTTTGCTTGTATACTAAATATAATTTTGTATATATTTTTTTTTTTTTTCAGTTTTAAATTTAATCATTAACCAAATTCAAGAAAATGTGTTTTGTTTGCTCCAGACACTCTTTATTGTTTTCAAATCAGCAGGGATAGGAAATGGATCATAATTATCCAAGTTCAAAGCGGCATCAATGCTGTTGACCAAACGGTTGCTTGTCAGCCGTCGGCATATCAATCTAAAGTCAGTGATGCGCAATGCTACAGGTCCATTTTTGACAAAATGGGGCAACTTTTTCTGCAGTGAGGCGCTGTATGAGCGCCACCTGGAATAAATAGGGTTAACTTTATAGTTAACTAAAGTTCGCTCGTGTTCCCTTTTTAACAATCTAAACATAGACAGTCGCACTAAGAAAAATGAAAACGTACAAACTACTTCTAATCAACTCCTTCCAGCGTAGCTATGGTAACTGTGATGTCGCAACATCAACAATGACGAGCGTTTTGGATTCTTAAGTGCTCGCTTTTTTTATTATTATTATTTTTTTGTTGAAGATTGCTCAAAACAAGGCCTAAAAGGCCACTTGCGAGTAAAGTGCTACAGGGGAAGTTAAGCAGATTTAAGGTAGCGATGAACATTAGATTTGAACAGTTGAAGGTTAAATTCAGTAGGAAAGCATGTAGATGGAAGGGAGTTCCAAAGTCTGGACGTACGCGAAAAAAGACTGTTTTTATAAAAATCCCTACGACAATTTGGAACACAAACAGTCCATTGGTGAGACGAAGAAGACAACCTAGTTGAACGGAGAAAAATTTTGAGAGAAGGTGTAAGAGATGATAGTTCACTTGAACAACGACCATAAAAAAACTTGTAGAAAAGACAAAAAGACGCTACGTTCCGCCGGTGTGAAAGGGAGTCCAATTTCAAAGAAAGGTTTTCACCAATTGCGTTGCAAACACGCCGTTGAACACGGTCTAACAAATTCAGGCAATTTTTTGGTGCACCTGCCCATATGTGGCAGCTGTATTCCATGCATGGACGAATTGATGATTTGTATAAGTAAAGGACGCATTCAGGAGTGAGGTAATTCATTTCTCGTAAAAGAGAACCAACCTTCATGGCAGTTGATTTAGCTATATTTTCAATATAAGATCGCCATGAGAGGTTGCTGGTAAATATAAGACCAAGAAGGCGAAATGAATTGCTTTCAGGCAAATGAGAACCATTCATCAAAATTCGAGGTAAGTAAGCTTGATTGAGATGATTAATGGAAAGAAGATTAGTTTTAGATGGATTAAAATTAACAAGCCAATTCTTACCCCATTCAACTACTGTATTGAGATCTTTTTCCAGATCAGAGGCCATTCTAACCTTATCACAATCATCTGATTTATTAAGGCAGGAATACAATGTTGAATCATCAGCATAGATAACGGTTTTGGATGATAAATTGTCTGGGAGATCGTTAATGTACAGTAGGAACAGAGTCGGACCGAGAACTGAACCTTGAGGAACACCAGCATTGATGGAAAAAATGGAAGATGAATGACCGCCAAGGACCACCTTGAGTTTACGATTGGAAAGGAAGGAGATAATATTTAAAAACGGACCTTTTGAATCATATGCCTTAAGTTTGTGCAGTAGCCTCCGATGTCAGACTTTATCACATGCCTCGGAGATGTCAAGGACAACTGCTCGCGCTTCACCAGAGACATCAAGGGCACGATAAAAACATTCACTTATAACTGTCAAAACGTCAGCAGTGGAACGCCCAGAACGAAACCCATACTGGGAGTCGTAAAACAAATTATTTTTTTCAATAAATTCAACTAAGCTCAGGTTAATTAAAGTCTCAAAAACTTTGCTTAAGATGGAAATGAGACTGATTGGTCTATAATTAGAAGGATTAGATCGCTTACCACAATTTTTAAAAATTGGAATAACAGAGGCAAACTTCCAAGATGAAGGAAAACAGGATTCATCCAAACACTTTTTGAAAAGAGCACACAAAACGGGAGATAACTCTGTAGAACACCTTTGAAGTACAATTACAGGAATGCCATCCGGTCCAGTAGCCTTATTATAATCCATTTTGTTAATAATCTTACAAACCTTATCAGGAGATATAAAGCAATCATGTAAAGTCTGGACAGTTTTGGAGGAGAAATAAGGGAGATAATGACCAAAATCATCGAGGGTGGAATGAGAACTGAAGAGTTTAGCGAATAGTTTAACTTTATCCTTAGATAAACTAATGACTTCAGGACCATTGAAAAGAGGAGGTACAGATGTTTTAGAACTACCCCGGACGTTTTTGATAATACGCCAAAATTTGCAAGAACCTATTTCTTTGGATTTGATAAGATCTTTATTTAACGGAAGACATTTGTGATTATATGAGAAACGAGATTGTTGTTCTTTTGTGGTATTCAAAATACTATAGCAACAACGAAGAGTTACGCCGTTGCTAGGTTACGGATAAGTATGATTTCTTGACTTTTGTTCTGTATATACATTATCAGATTTTTTCTTCATTGGCTACACTAGGCTGAAATGATTGGAACTTAATGTAACTTCTCTATGAATTTCAACGCGATCTGTGCTGTCTTGGTTAAAAGCGTTGCTCATGTGAAACGGCGTACATTTCGTTTCTTTCTTCAGAGATATAATAGGGAGATTAAGAAACAAATCTACAACGGGGACGGCAACGGCGGAAATCGAGAAAACGAGACGTCTTGTGTTCCGGTTGACGTTTTCTTATAAAATAGTTAAGTTACAAAAACGAAAACAACAAAACAATTCTTGTTCGTTGATTTTTCTACAAAAGACAAAATGTTATTGAAAGATGAAAAATAACGTTTTTTATTGTTCTATTACAATTAAAATTACAAACATTCATTAACTTATTAAACATTGCATAACTATTGCATTTTCAAATCACACGTTTTAACAAAACGCCAATTTTGATGATTTGAAGTTGTCGCGGCCTGTATAAAACATGAACGTTGGGGTTTCCACTAAGAACATATGCGCAGTTAGATTGTTTACATCACGCACGTTGCAGTCGCCGTCTCAAGTTTTATTTCTTAATCTCCCTATTGAAAAGCGTCGGCGGAAATAGGCAGCCACGACTCACTCCAAGACATTAAACTATGACGTAAAGTTCCCGACTAATATCATTGTACTTTCTGTGTTTATAATTTTGAATGTACAATTTTAGGGCACTTTGAAATGTAAAAATTTAAAAACTATGCTTTTAAAACGATGAATCATAGAGTGTTTTCTTAAATAATCTCTCTTGCGATATACTCTATTTTTCTCAATGAGTCGGTTCTTCATTGATTCCATTTGATCTGCAACTCCCGGCCCGTTATTGAATACCAACGTATATGTATGGAGTTAAATATAATATCAGCGTAATATGTTCAAAGAAGAGGAAGTTGAACCTTGATTGTCTTTTCCAAATTGAAACTGCGTGAATTTAATTTAATATTGGACTCAATATTATTTGAACAGAGCTTTGTTTCAGGTACTGTCGAAGTAAAATCCTGTAACTAAAATATCTCATTCCAAGCTCTTCAACGAATCCTCTTCACTAATTTCTTTGCTCGTTTAAATAGTCTCATGACGTATTTCGGGAAAAAAGAATCTTTATAAAATGGCCATATGTGAAACCTACGTGAAAGAATATTTTCGAATTTGCGAAACCTCTTTTCAACACTTGAATTACAATATCTCACCAACTAAATATATTAAATTTACAAATCAAACCACCGTTACATAACGACCACTGCGATATTAATAGATTAAATCGAATTCGACGGCTAGCCATTCATGAATGCAATTGAATATTGATGGCCACCTCACGTTAGTGTGTTCATCATCACAAGTTTCTGTATTCGTAAATTCTCCGTTCGCAAGGACGAAAGAATAAAAAGATTAGAAAGAATAACTGTGTGACTTTGACGCTACAGGCAACATGGGTGGCCAGTTGTCCGCGGAGAGCGTAGATGTGCTAACTGGAGAGACAGGGTTTAGCAGGCAAGAGCTTAAACACTTACACGCGATGTTTATTAAAGATTACCCGAACAAGTACATTACGAAAGAGGAGTTTATAAAAGAGCACACCAACCGCACGTTGTCGAACAACCGGCTACGCGGTGGAGGTAAACTGGCGGCCGATCAGATGTTTCAATTGCTCGACGTCGATAAAAATGGAAAAATCGGTAAGACTTAAGTGTTTCCACGTTTAAACATTTTCATTCATTATTCATTCATTATAATTTATTTCAACCAATTAAAGATATTTACAAATTATAAAAAAAAACACAAATAATATAACAAAAAAATCTTCAAATGGTCAGGGGCTCGTAGAAAGTCAATTGACCTTATCATCAAACCCCTATATTTATATTGAAGCAATTCAAAGTTGAAGTTTAAGGAAAAAGTCTTAAAATCCAAAGTTTGAGAAAATAGAAAATTCAAAAAAACTGTAACTCATTCTCATAATTGAGAATTTTATTTTTGATATTATTTTTGATATTAATATATTAATATAATATATTAATTTCTCTCCCAAATAATATACTACCAATCAATATACCAATATACCACTAATATCTTCAGAGTTATTTCGTGTCAAATTGTACACTGCTCTATATATGTTGCTTTCGGTCCGCGCTTTTGTAAACAAAAAAGTATGTAATATATATAATTGTTCCACACCAAGTCCGTTTTATTAATAGTAATATATTATAGTTTATTCCAATTTTTTATTTATTTTTATAATGTCTTCCGATCATCCTCAAAACTAAGATTCTGCAGCCATAGAGCTTTTGTAAGTATTATTTGCTTTTATTATTATTACAGAGAAGTTTTAGTGTTTTTTAATTGGCGTTAATATTTGTATTCCATGTTCAAAGTACTTCAAAATACAGACAATCAGAGGTTTTGTGACAGGTCTTGGGTGGATTATAATGGGCTAGTGTTTTTTTAGAACTTTAGTTAAAAACAGGCTGTGATTAACACATATTTTAATTCTATTTTTTTCTTGTTTAGAGAAATAAGAAATTACTGGGAAAGACACCGAAGAATAGAAAATGGTATAATTTGTTTTATAAATTAAAATCCAAAAAATATTTAGTTAATATTTTTGTATTTCAATCGCAAACTTACAAAGCAATGGATCTTATTATATTAATTAGCATTTTATTATAAAACACGTGCTTTTCTTCAATCGATAATTCCACAATGCATTATTTTGTCATTTCTGTTTACTTATGACACATTCCGCCGTGTTGATGTTGTTTTCGTGTGTGACGTTGCCATTCTACGCTTGAAACTTACAACGAACGCAATATCTTTGGTGATCATAATAAGGAAAAATTAAAAATAATCGGAAAAATCGAAAAAAAGTGCAAGAATTTAATTTCGCGAACGACGAAAAGGTTTTTTTCGCGGGAATTTAATTTCGCGAATGAAGGGCCAATTCGCAAAATTCGCGAAATTTTCTTCCAGCGAAATTTTCTGACAATAAAGTAATTGAATATCAGAAAAATTACCGTGTTTTATGTTGGCATCTGTAGTAATGCACAAGCTTCAGGGGCGGATCCAAGATTTTTTTGCCTGGGTGTCTAAGAATCTTTTTTGATTTGATAAAATTCTAGATTTGTTAAATTAATATATAATTGCAATGCTCAGTTTTTTTCTGAACGAGATATTTTTAACCCTATCCCAAGCGGGGGGGGGGGGGGAGAGCTTTTTGGCCCGCGGCTAGATATTAATATTAATATCGTTTTAACCACTACAGCTACAAAGCTGAAATTCACAGTACCCTCCTAACTTTTATATTGGGTGATTTTGGTAAAGAAACCTTTTTTCAAAATGGCCGCCATTATGAGTGATGACGTCATCTTTCTTCCTAACACGAAAATTTTTTTTAGTGTTTTTTAGTTTTGCTATATATTGTATTGTATATGTATTATATACCATACATTGTGTATATAGATGGTTATGTACCACTCTGCACACCACATTTCCAAAAAATTTGTCCAAGTTGTATTGCATGATTAGAACTCAAAGTAGCTATACTAGTTTAGAAATATATAAACTTTGATATAGTTGACTCGGTATATTATGGTAGAAAAGATGATGATTATGGCTTGAAAATCAGTTGATTGTTGTGTATGATTATATTATTTTTTAACTGAAAATCCTTTCTCGCGAAAGTTAATCTCGCAAAAAGTTTTGATTCCTCCATTCGCGAAAGTTTATCCGGAAAATTTCGCGATTGTTTTTTCTTCGCAAAAGTTTCTCTCGTACAAAAATACAATAAAGTAATTGATTTCTTTTGCTATTGAATACACAGCAATTGAGACACATTTATTGTTAACTAATAGAATGAATAAAAGAGTAATTGATTTTTATAACAAGCACGTTTATTGCTTCTCCTTTCTATATACTGAAGAAATATTTGGAAAAACAGCCACACAAAAAATTATTTTAGGAAAATTTACCGGGGAGGGGGGTTTTGGGGGCTGATCCCCTGGATCCGTCCCTGAGTTTGTAAGGACCTTTAGATTTTGGTTTAGCCGTAGATAATCTTATGGTTTCGTTGTTTCTTTTTATGTAATTCTGGGCAAACATTTTTATTCCTTCAGGTTCACCCAAAATGTTGCATTCGAAACAAGTTTTAAAAGTTAAAGGGCGTCCTTTTACATATTTTTAGTTATAACCCGGCAGTGGAACAATATCAGCAACACGTTGTTTGAGCTCAAAGGTGTCTTCTAAAAAGTTGAACTCGTTTCTCAATTTTTGAACCATGCGATTTTCCACCATTTAAACTCTTTTCTCCTTCCTTTTTGTTATTGTCTTGTGTAACAGCTAGCACGGATTTTTAAGCTTTCGTTTTTTGGATACTTTTACCGCATAGGACACTGAGGCCGCTTCGGATACTTTTTCCGCTAGGAATACTCCTCGGCTTGAAACTACCGTTTTTTATTTTTAGGATACTTTTCCCACTGAGGATACTTTTCCACTTGAGATACTTTTACCGCTTAGGATACTTAGCCGGACTACGGGAAAAAAATGCGCATTGTCGGCATATAAAATCATTCTAATCCGTTGAACTCCCCGGATTATTCTTTCATGTTTATCTCTTATTCTAGAAATAATTATAGATAGTAAGATCTTCAAATATGATGTGGACATGATGATAAGCCCTCCATAATTGGCTGCATTACTTCCGGTTACCAGATTTGTTCTTAAAAATACAAATATTCGACGAGATTAGCAATGATGACGCCAAAGCATTATATGTAGCATAAAACAACGAGAATAATTATATTTAAGTTTGTCCCAGTAAATTTCGTCTGTTCCCTGACATTTTGCACCTTTGAATTTATTCCTAGCATCCAGTACTTCCGAAATAGTGGGGATATCACTGTTCACATTAATATCATTTGGCGTTAAAATATGAGGGCAATTTTCCGGGTTGTTAACTTCGGGATGGATTCTAATTGCTTTCTCCTTCTGGTGATCTTTGAAGTGTTCAGATAATTTTAATTTTTTAATTGATAAATTATATTTATTTCTGATTGCTTGGACATCATCATCATCATTATTGTTCGACCGCGGGCCAGATGACAGAATTCACAACTTTACGCCAGGCTTCCCGGTCCATCATTGCATTACTGAGGTTCTCCTTCTTAATTTCTGTATCCTGCAAATGACATCAGGGTATGACAGCCTCCGACTTTTTGCCGTGCCATGTGCAGGATTCCAAAGAAGAAGGGAAGAGATAACCTTATTTTCAGCTCTGCAACAATGCCTGGCAAACTGGACTCTACGAGCCTGGACAAAAGTGGATATTCGAAAAATATCTCCATATATTTGTGGAATGGTGGGATAGAGTGTCCATGAAAGGTTTTGAGCTCTCATAAGAAGACGGGTGTATGTTCCATCCAGTCTTCTCTCAAGGCGTTTAGACAGAGCCCAGGTTTCAGAGCCGTAGAGCAAGATAGGCTCTAATGTTGCCTTAAAGATCTTGAATTTGAACTTCTTACTGAAGTCAAATGACCAGATCTTATGCATGTCATTACAAGCAGATCAAGTCATACTTTTTCTCGTAAGGAAATCTCCCTGAGAGGATGTCATGTATGATCCTAAATACTTATAATCATATACCAGTTTCAGAGCTGTACCATTAATTGTTGTGATATTATGTTCACTATTAGCTGTGCATCTATCTATATACTCAGTCTTGGACTCGTTAAGATAGAGTTCCACACAGTTTTAGGTTTTCTCAAGAGACTGCAGTATAGACTGAGCATTTATGAGAGAATTGCTTATCAGTGCAACGTCATCTGCAAAATCAGTATCTGTGAGATATTGAGCAAGGTGACGCGAGCTTCTTCTTGGGATGATTTGGAGACCTTTGTCGACCATAGTATCTACAGAGATTCTGAGTATATAGTCGACAACAACGATAAAGAGAAATGGAGCCAGAGTGTCACCCTGGAGAATACCCGCTTCAATGGGAAAAGAAGGTGTTTCTCTATCAGAAGTGAGAATGGTTGAAGAATTTCTAGTGTATAAGACCTGAATGACAGCAATCATCTTGTCTAGAACTCCATAGAGCCTCAAAATGTCGAACATTGTTTTTCGATCAACTGAGGCAAATTCTTTAGAAAAATCGACAAAGACAAGACCAAGATCAAGGTTACATGATTGAGATTCCTCAATGACTCTGTGAAGGCAGATGATTTGACTCAAGGGTGATCGTCCACGTCTGAAACCGTTTTGATTGTTTCAGAGCAGGCCCTGAACGAAAGGGATTAGACGATTCAGAATCATTTTATTATAAGGTTTTGCAGCAACTGACATAAGTGAGAGAGAGGTCAACTTTTTTAGGCATTGGGATGATCTGAGACCTATGCCAGACTGAAGGACTTGGGTTTGTGTTAAAGGTATGATTGCACAGTCTGAGCAGAAGGTTGTGGAAGAGCTCATCTTTCCATACCAAGGCTGGGATGTTATTAGAACCAAACGCTTTTGAAGCTTTGAATGTACTGGTTGCCGCTCAAAGCTCTTTAATGACAAAGGGGGAGGGGGGAGGTGTCAATGCTCAACTCGTCCGAAATCTTCAGACTGGGAAGGGTGGACTTTTTACCAAGAAGGTCTTCAAAATGGCTGGACCAATTTTCTAAACGCTTCTTGGAAGAACCTCTTTTTATTCTCTTATCCAGAATTAAGATAGGCATCATCAAGGTTTTTTTGGCCAAACTTATTGGATCTTATTGGTTTGACTAGGAGACCGATGATAGGCCAATGATGCTACCTTAAGATGTGCTCTTGCCTCAGTCACATTAGAAGAGCTAGAAGGTTTACCCTGGGCTCTACTTTGCTTTTTAGGAAGAGTGCATAGGGCCACTTCTTCTGTAGATTTCATGAGATTATTGTAAACGTCTTCAATGTTTTCAGAATTGAATTCATTGGGAGCGAGAGATTGAAACCTATTATACAATTTAAAGTTGAATTTTTTTGCGAGGTCTTGGTTAGTGGAAACCTCTATCCAGCCAATTCCCTTCATAGGATGAGGTTTAGCTTTTTTCAATGCTCGTAGACTAAGTTTAATGGTGGCAGATACAACTCTGTGATCGGAGGCAACAGAGCTAAATGTAGAAAAAGACCTTGAATTCCTAATGCTATTAGGACACCTTTTACGGAAGATGACATAATCCAATTGTGCTCTGTTATCATTGGGATACTCAAAGATCCAGAGCTGCCCTTTTGGTTTTATGAATGAGCTAAAAAGATTGAACTCATCCATGAAGTCTTGAAGCATTTCCCCATTGCGATTAGTTACACTGTTATAAGTAAACTTAGACTCGTTTGGTCCTAGTTTGGCATTCACGTCGCCAGCTATAACAAGGAAGTTATGTGCCTGAACATGGTGTACGATTTACTTAGGGAAAATTCTTCTTCGACCTTTTTTGCCTCACCAACAATAACTATATTATTCGTCAACTTTGAAAACTAATCATTTAGTTTATTCGCAATTTCTTAATAGCTGATCCGAGTTCCTGTGAAATATTTGGGTCTTTACATGTACGACGCTTCTCCAAAAGAAATAAAAATTCATCATTAGTCCAGGGGTGTTTATTTTCCCGTCTATAAATTTTTGGAATCTCTGACTCACTCGCACGAGTGACGGATTCCGTAAACAAAGCATCAAAAGTATTAATATCATTTAGAGTCGGGGTATCCGTTAAAATTTCGTCAAATTTATCTGAAAAAGTATTATAAAGCTGGGGGTCATCCTTTAATGCTTTAATATTTTTATGGGGTTTATTAATTCTAGGAGATTGCAAAAAAAATTCAGTTCTTTTGTTTCCTTGAACGCATTTTCTCCAAGACTGTAATGGGTGCTTCTCATGTTTCTCCACTTTAGGGGATGAAATCATCAGTTGTATCAGAGCATGGATCCTCATGGCTGAGAGATTGAAAAGTTTTGCCCAAAACCTGATGTCGATGATACGGACCCTTGTAGATCAGGAATGCTGTCGCGCATGCATGTTTCGAATCATGCCTGTTGCTATGGAAGAGCCAAGTTCCCCCGCTGTCCTTAACTCCCCAAAGTTTTGCCTCAGCTAAGCCTATGATGTTTCAGGTTTAGCGCTTCAGTCCATGTGTTCATTGTTAAATTTTGCCATTGGCATTCAGTGTTCTTACATTCCACACGCCGGCAACGCCTGTTTTATTTCTCAGTTTCAGTTTTGTTCTTTTGTTTATCGCCACCACGGTGAAAAGAAGTGGTCCGCGCAGACGTTGTTAACATGGGCCTAGTCCGATCCGGTTTGGATTCTTTATTACTAGTCGTGATTATTGTCGATTCACAGACGTATTATTTCCAAGCGGTGCACATCATTTTTCCTAGAAAAGTTAAATAATTTTTTCAAAATAGAAATGGTTTGAAAAACACTCATGTTTTCATCAAAGGAAGGAAGGGTATTAGCAATTGTTTCATTACTTTGATGAACTTACATTAAAACAATTTTTAAGGAAGAAAAGATGTTTCTCTCTCCTAAAATAAATATATAAATATAAACTCTATGTGTAAGCAGAATATGTATGATTTCGAAAATACCAAATTATTTCTTTTAAATTCAATTCATGTGTTCGAAGTAATTTGTTTAACCGAATGCTGAAATATGAACAGTAAATGACAATAATTTTTCGCAATGGAGATTGAACAAAACAGGCGGGGTTCTGTGTGCATTTGTCCATAAATGGTTAAATTATAAAGCAAACAACGACCTGCCCATCAGAAACGTAAACTTTAACTGTGGAGTGTATGAACCAATGAATGAAAAACAATATTTTATTACTGCAACTCGTAGGGTAACCGGACATATCCCGTGCGGACATCTCCCCGAAGGACAATTTCCCGAAGGATATATCCCCTACGGGAACGACAGTTCTCCGAATAAGTCTGATCTCTAAACGTGAACTAACTGAAGAAATAACACGATCTTCCTCGAGAAGTTAAAACTGTATGGCATCCCTGAAACATTTCAAACTCATGTAGCAATTATTTGTCAAATCGTCAACAAAACATTTTTTACAATAACAAAAATAGTTTAATGCCTGCCAAAACATGCCGTGTTTCACAAGGGTAGACTTGTGTCCATTTTTAAATATTCAACATTAAACTACTAGAATTCTTTTCAACATCGTGAAAAACTTTGTAAATAAAGATCAACACCACTTCCAAGATCAACACAAGACTTACAACACTTTATTCTCCAAAGGAAGGTCTAGTACAAGTGCTTCTCCTTCTTTGATAATTTTTTTAGAGCGTCATACTCTGCTACTGAGTGTGAAATCTCGTGGAACTGGGTAAAACCCACGGTGCTGCAGTCAGACAGAAAACGATTCACAAAGAGACAATCATGGCAAAACATTGCCAGAGTATATATACTAGCGTTGAAACCATAGTGACAGAGCTTGCCGGCGTGCTCTTTACACCAATCTAAACAAACAGAGGGTATCGATGGATGTATACGCAGAAGTGGTTTACGAAAAAAGTAATGCAGAGGAGAATTTAGACGATTTCGATTCCAGAAGTGACGAAGAAGAAGATGTGGAAGGATTAGAAGAACTACAGGCCAACCATGATGAAATTGGAAAATCAATTGACTTTCTCTTTGCTGCACGGTCACGATATGAAAGGGTCGTTCAGTTTCAACAATAGGTTGCTGTATTAGGTGAATGCGCCTTCATGATCAGGAAGGCGCAGCATTAAGTCTATTTAAACTTTGTGGTGTTCTCCGTTCCGGAACGCACACATTTTAAATACAATTTCCGCGCAAGTTACTCGTGATTACCGCGCCAACTCCGCGCAAGTTACTCGCGATTACCGCGCCAACTCCGGGCAAGTTACTCGTGATTACCGTGACAACTTGTTGTATTTTAAACGACAATAGAAATACCACACGACTTTACACAGTTATAAACAGTTTCTGTTTGCTTTCCCTTTAAATAACCCACGGTTTTGGGAACGAATTCTCTTAGTTGCAAAATTCCAATTTTACGTTTAGCAATATCTATTTGTTTTTTCCTTCGTGATCCATTGCATTATTTTTGTTATGCAAATAAAATATTAAATGATAAGAATAATGTACAAAATCTTTTTTGCCTGATGTATCTATTACTTTTTACAAAATCCATCCATTTTCACATAACTCGCACAATGTTAACATTTAGATATCGTTATATTAACAACAAAAGCGCGACTACAAATGTTTATGCCATAATATTTCTGAGGCAAATATCCCATACATTTGGCCCCCTACTGTTACTTCTGTCAATATTAGTGCGAGTATATTTAAACATAAAAAGTTTAAAAGGCAGACTCGTAAAAAAGACAGTTACCGTTTGGACTCCGCCCAGGTAAATTTGTAATTCGTTTAATTCATCGCTTGAACGCCTTTGAAACGTATTGTTAATTTTTTTAACCGATAAACAGCAACGCACACATTTCCACTTCGGGTATGACTTGGGTTGTGTACATAAGTTTATTATCACCTCATTGTAAGAGAAGCTTCGATTAAGGTTTGTCGATTGAGAAATCGTTTTATTAAATACTGTCCATTTTGCTAATGGTGGACACAACCTTTGCACAAAACAAAAGAAAATGTTGAAGTAGAGGTATCTTTAGGATAAAACATGAATTGAATTGGGCTTTTTGATAAGCAGTGTTATATTTTCACGTCACCTTTAATGAGAACTAGATGATAACAGGAAATGTTTAGAAAAAAGTAAACCTTGTATATAGCCTATTCGCCGCAAGGCGTTTGATCATTCTTTTGATTATAACGGCTAGATAACAAAGGTTTCTGTGATAAAATAAAATCTAAAATATATAAGCAAATTTTGGATTCGTGTCATACACGTTTGTTATTTAAAAGAACTTCGAGGCTCAGCTTCTTAAAAAATCTTACGGAGGGAAAGCTGAACTTCAATTACTGTCAAGCACCTTTCAAAAAATATTTTCAAAAACAATGAATTTTATAAAACAATATAATAGAATAAAGAGTGAACTGAAAATATAAAAATAAATATTTAAATTTAGAAAACATTTGAATTCAAATAATTGAAACATAAAAACCGTGTATATAAAAATACTAACTTTCAAAATTGTAATAGGAATTCTGTATGGAGAAACTCTCTACTGAAGAAGATCCGAAAATAGCAGTCGCAGGACAAAATAGCAGTAAAACAGGACTGTTATACAAAGTGGATGACCAACCACCGTGGGCTCTCTGTGCATTACTTGGTCTTCAGGTTGGTTTTATTAACGCACATACCATTTTAAAGTAAACCTTTTTTGTAAAAGAAGACACCCACATAATCTTATTTGATTGCATAATCTTTCAATATGAGCTCCTTTGTCTACCTTCCACTTAGTCTATGTCGCTTTTTACTGATCCTTCTTTCCAATACACAGGACTCTGTTGAGTCATAGGCCCTGCCTCTCCTGTGTATTTCCTTACTAAAAAAAGAAGAAGAGAAATTAAGAAACAAGGTTTAAGCAGATTTTTAATCCACACGATGATGGATTCATTTTTTCTTTTGTAGCACTACTTGACTATGTTCGGAAGTGTACTCGGAATGCCATTTATTCTTGCACCTCACTTGTGTTTTGAAGACAAACCAGAGGTTATCAGTCAACTAATCAGCACATTTTTTTTTTGTTCCGGGATTATTACGCTTTTGCAAACTACATTTGGCGTCAGGTAAAGATAATCAAAATTGTTAAGGCAATACAATCTTTATTCTTGCACTGTAAAATTGTCAACACTATTCTAGTGTAACACTATTCGTTTACAATATCTACGCGAATTATTATTGTATTTTACAAACTTAGACTGCCTATTGTACAAGGATCAACCTTTGCATTCTTGGCTCCGGTAGTGGCTTTAATGAGTGCCAAAGGTCCATGTCCTACAAAAGAAACAACAAGCCTAGGTACATACGATCAATTTCTTTTTCGATTTCAGAAAAAGTATGATTTAATCATAGGAATGCCAATATAGCTAAACAAGTCACAAATGTCATTGCAAAATGAAATACTAGGTTAAAATAGGTGTTCTGCACGTTGACGTTTTCATCTTCACACATACTATCACTTAAATTGAAAATGTAAACCACGAAAATACCGCATGAAAACCTCGCAATTAGATTCAAAAAAGCGATTTACAAAAAAGGTTAAAAACGACGGATTGAAGCGAAACAAACGCATTTAAAATGATTTGATTATAAAGATTATTTTTAAAGATTTGAAAGTGAGATTAGTTTATATATTTATCACTAGAACTTATAGAAATATATAATGATAATACTACAGACAATATTTAAGAAAGGTTAGGTGTAATTCCCACCAGTGCATGCAGCAATATGTAGCTATTTTTCATATCCTCGTATAGATTTGTAATGATAGTAAAATCACATTTATGTTTCAGCATACAACCAAACCTCAAATCATACAGTAACAGGTAAAATATGCAATCAAATAAAAAATAGTTAAACAAAAAATCACTTTTTTATTTCAATAGTTATTCCCGAATGGAAACAAAGAATGCTTGAGGTTTGTTTATGGAAATAAATTAATATGTCCAGAAAAGATTTATTTCTGATTACACATACTTAATACCCTACAAGTCTTTAATTTAAATAAAAGTTCATTCATTTTAAATGCTCTAACAATGTTGAATTGAGCTTACTTACTGCACGGATAAACGTCTTCTTTTCCCAGCAGCTGGGGTTAGACGCGGAGTAAGTAAGTTTTTTCATATTAATATATATATATATTTTTCGAATCATTTTCAGGTACAAGGTTCAATAATGGTTGCCTCGATGCTTCAAGTCATTGTTGGTTTCAGTGGTCTGATTGGATTCGTTTTAAAATATATCGGCCCTTTAACTATCGCTCCAACCATTGCGTTAGTGGCACTTCCACTTTTTGAAACGGTTGGCAATTTTATAGGTACGTATAGTCATGATATTAGAATGGTACTAATTGTTCACTTAATTTGTGGCTTATATTTCTGTTGTCATTCAACAATGGAAATTTAATTTTAATGAGCTTTCTCTTTTATTCATCAAGGCGTTCAATGGGGTATTGCTTCACTGTAAGTGTTTTCAGAAATATCCAAAATAATTGTACAATTTTGTATGATTTTTAGAACCGCCATATGCATTACAGTTTTTTCACAAGTGCTCCACAATATCCCGATAAAGATCTTCACCAAGAAAATATACATCTTTAAGTTGCTACCGGTTTGTGTTTTGCTAATATATTCAGCATCATAGGAGAGCATTTCTGTTTCGAATACATTTTTTAAACATCTTTTATTACTATACGTTTATTACACATTAATATTGTAATCGTCCGTGTTTTTTAATTTTTTAATTTTTTTATTTCCCTGTATAATGCTTCATTTTCAGGATCTCTAATTCTCTTTGCGCAGATTCTTCTGTCAATTTGTGCTGGATGGCTGCTCTCATTCATTCTAACAATATCTGGTGTTTTTGAAGAGGGTTCACCTGCAAGAACAGATTTCCGTGGAAGTGTTGTAACTGAAGCTGATTGGTTCAGCGTACCGTATCCTTGTAAGGAATATTTAAAGCGATATTAAAATAGTGGAACTATTTTAAAGCGGACAACTCTTTGGATGAACGGATAAAATCCTATTCAAACCCTCCTTAGAAAACCTCTGATTAGCGGACACAGTGTAGCGGACACCACGTTATAGCATAAATATTTTTGGTTCCCCTAAAAGGATATTTTCCTTATAAAAACCATCTTAATAGCGGACAGTTTTTTTGGTCCAGATGGAGTCCACTAAAATGTGTTCTACGGTTCAAAAACAACTTCAATTTGGGACTGCTATATCCCTTTCCTTTTTTTCCGTTTTTCCTTTTCCATTTGGTCGTAGTTGGGTTAAACCCAACGCCCTGGTGAAATACCACCACTCCTGCTGCTATTGGTGGCTTATGTTATTGGTTTTCCCCACCAAGCAGGATGCTCCAGGTATCCTTTCTTTCCTACCTAATGGCAAAGGAGAAAAAGGTGAAACTTCCAATACACAGGAATCTGTCGAGTCATAGGCCCTGCCTCTCCTGTGTATTTCCTTCTAAAAAATACCTTTCATATTATATAAGAAAACCAAATATTGTATAATGCATTTGGATATGAACACTTTCAACACGACTAGCTGGGCTATACAGACATTCGTTAGCAGAAAAGACAAATTATTATTCTATTATTACAAGTATTGTACATATTGCAGGTCAATGGGGTGTTCCGCGGGTAACGACAGCGGGGGTAATTGGAATGCTTGCTGGTGTATTGGCGTCAATGGTGGAATCCGTTGGTGATTACTACGCATGTGCAAGAGTAGCTGAAGCACCTACGCCACCAAATCACGCTCTCAATCGAGGTGTAGCTGTCGAGGGGTTGGGCTGTTTTATTACTGGAATTATGGGCACGGGAAACGGAACAACGTCCTTTAGCCAGAATATAGGCGCCGTAGGATTAACCAGAGTACGGATTTTTCTAGCACATGTGTTGCGTTTGATGATCCGTGATTTATTTTAGGTTGCAAGTCTTCGCGTAATACAATGTGGAGCCATGTTCATGATAGTTTTGTCTGTATTTTCAAAATTTGGGGCCTTGTTTTCAACTGTTCCTAGTTCTGTAATCGGTGGTTCGTTTTTGATTATGTTTAGCATGGTAACCGCATTCGGATTATCATCGTTGCAATTCGTTGATTTGAATTCAATGAGGAATCTGTTTGTACTTGGAACTGCTCTATTCGTTGGCATGGTTATTCCACACTGGGTTAAATCAAACACAGAAAGGATAGATGTTGGTAGGTATGTTAGTTTTCAATGTAACGTTATATTGTTTGAAACAATGTAGGGGTTGTTGAAATCAACCAAATCATACGAGTCCTGCTGATGACCAACATGGCGGTGGGAGGGTTCACAGGATTTATCCTCGATAATTTACTTCCTGGAACAAAAGAAGAACGGGGAATTGTAAAGTGGCAAAACAATCTTTCACCGGACGGTTGCGTGACAAAGGTTTCTTCCATACATGTGTATGATCCACCGTTTCTCTCGAAAAGATTCATGGAGTCGAAGATATGCTACTACATACCGTTCTTACCGTACTATCAAAATTCTGAACAACCAGAAACCTCTTTCTTTGAAAACACCAATTTTTGATAATGTTAATAATGTTATTTTTTTCACTATCATAGAGTCGTTTTCCAACATGTAATGTATTTGAGTGGTTGATTATTGATGAATAGTTTTTGTATCAGAATAATTATTGTTTCAATTAGGAACTTATTGGCAATACGACACCACCCATAAAATAATAACCCAGTCACATTTGTACCACCACTATATGTCGCAATCAACACTATATGTCGCAAACTCAACACTATATGGTCGCAAACCAACCCTATATGTCGCAATTTGTCACAAAAAAATCAACAAAAAATCAACACTATATGTCACAATTTTAAGAACACTTTGGACGTAATTTTCGTAAATTTGGGCCTAAAATGTAAAAATGTCACATATTTTAATGAATTTTTGCCTAATTGAAATTATATGACAATTATCTTAACGACAATTGTCTTATCGACAATTAAAATTTGGATATAGTGGTTTGCGCATGCGCAAGGTAAATTCATTATATAGAGCCCTACCAAAGGTTATATCAAACGAGACTTTGCATGTAAATAGCCCAATGATGGCTAACTGGATGGATAAAAGAAATTTGGAGAAAGTTACGGCAAACCGAAAAAAGATTAAAAAATTCCCTGAATTCCCAACTTTTTTTAAATATAATTATACTATAAGCTAAAGCCATCATATAAGTAGCATTTTCCACAAAGGTTTACAGGTATCATATTGCCTTAACGAAATATGCGCGAAATGGTACGGCGATGCGATATCTGACAGTGATGTGAAGATTAATTTGGACTTTTTGTCGATGAATCCTTGTCCTTAAGTTATAGGCAGAATGTGAAGGCATTCTTGCCAGTAGTTAAGGAGATATAAGAGGGTTCGACACTTTTTGCCACTTTTTTGAGTATAAGGACTGCTGCCAACCCTAGTATATTAGCAATCTCTCGCTAAATAATGGAGATTTTCACTTCAAAATTTGAATCGTGATTGAAAATGATCATATTTATCAGAATGACCTCGTTACAAATCTCATAACTTAGCGTGAGCCACTTGCGCATGCGTAACTTTAAATCGTCTATAGATCGTTCTAATTAAGATTATTTAAAACAAATTTTTGTATATGTACAGCTATGTTATTTTGTCACCAGTCAATAAACAAAAAATGCCAATAATACTAAGGTATCTAAGGAGAAAAACACGTAACTAAGGAAAAACAGGTCTCAAAAGCGCATAAACTCCACATTTTAAACCTTTTTCAAAGTTTTATTCCAGAATATCTTACCAAAATTGACAATGATTCTTTGGGCAAAAATTCAGATTCCCATCAAAAGTATCTCGCGAATTCGGTTTTGCGCATGCGCAGCTCAATTTTTTTTTTGACGATGAATTTTTGTCCTTAAGTTATCAATCACAACCGTCGTGCGCATGCGTAAAACATTTACCTCTGTAATCTAATCTACTATATGTTATATGAGTTTAAACGCAACCGTAATAACGTTCTAAGATAAACCACCACGTGATTGATTCGCGAATTTAAAAAACGTTAATAAAATTTTAAAAAACGAAAAACAAAATTATTTCGAATAAAAAAGTGTAAAACAATATTGTTTCGAAACGTCATTTTCGAATCGTCAATTTCGAAACGTCTGTACATCATTTACATATATATGGTCATGTAAATGCTAATTGGTAACTAGATTATGTATATGTTACAGTCAACATGCGTAATCATCGTAATCGTAAAACTTTTAGTCATTTCACGTAATGACTGTGACCGTTATGCGTAATGAGTAAAATTTTCAGTCATTTCACGTAATGCCTCAAATTGAGGGTCAGGCATTTCACGTAATGACTAAACTGAATTTTTAAAAATTAAGAAATAGCAATGTTTTTTGTTCATTTATTAAAATCAATCGTTGTACATTTGACAAACAATCATTTAGCAAGTCAAATCACATTATGAATTTATGAAATATTACACTTGTATTGTTACAGTTTCTCAATGTTTTTTTATTCATTCATTAAAAGCACAAAACACTTTCTTATTAAAATCAACTGTTAGAAGTCGAAGCATTTTCATTTCTATATCGTTTACTTGTTTTTGCAGTCCAAACAGCTATGACAACGGCTAGAGGATTTTATCTTGCTTTTGTAGCACTTACAACTTTCACAACGTTTGTTCCCGGCACAATTGCAACGAACAAAACCTTGGCCACCAGATTTCGATTCTTTTGTTACAGCTTGGCGTAAAGATACTTCCTGTGTACAATTTACATCACTTTCTTTTAACAGCTTTTGAGGACAGAGATCGAACTGATTGCGTGAAAACCTTGCTTTCAAAATTCCAGATTTTACATTAATTTTGTACATGTCATTTTGATCTCTATCTACAATAGCCGTATTCACAAAATTTCAGACTAGTTAAGTTAAATCGTCTAGTTAAATATTTTAACTAATCAGTGTGAACTCGGTGAAATTCGTCTAGTTAAATTCAACTATCGATTTAACCAGTCTTTTATTTAACTAGACAAAACAACTCGTTAAATGTATTTAATCAGTCCAATTTAACTAGTCTGGTCTCCCTAAACACGGGCTTAGATTTGTTAAACTTAACTAGACACCATAGTAATGGAATGGTGAAGGAAGGTGAACAATATAATTTGATTATAAACATTCGATTGAGAAATTCGTTTTGAAAATGTTTTGCTGCGAGACGAACTGACGACAAGTGGGTATATTACCGTATTTATTCTAATTTAGTGCGGCTTCTAATTAGTGCGGATGGCCTTTTTTCAAAATTCGAACAATTTTTTTCCTCTAATTATTAGTGCAGGTAAGCTATTAAGAATTTCCGATTTTCCTCTAATTTAGTGCGGCAAGCGTCTATTTTCCTCTAATTACAGTGGGGATTGACTTTTCCAAGCAAGAAAAAAACAACTTTTGTTTAATTTTAACTTTAACTTTATGTTTCTATCTAGCTTATATGAAAATAAACTAATTAAAAGTTGAGATCTTCATCCTCGATTTCATCGTCTTCATCTTGAAGATGCTTTGATGCATTTTCCATGCAATTTTTGTAAAAAGAACCACTTCGAACCTTGTCTTTGTCCATGGATGTTATACCACAGACATCAAAGGATCTTTTAACCATTTCAGTATCATACGAGGCTTTTTCTACCCAATCAACCATGTGCTGACGACTTGGTGGGGGAATCTGGTCATGCTTCTATTCAATCATTTGTGCTACATAACGCACCCAACATCTTCTGAGAATAGCTTTAAATGGTTTGTTGATGCATACATCCATAGGTTGGCATTTCGAAGTGCAACCAGCAGGGAATCAGAATGTCTTATTTTTTTTGTACAAGCTTTGCCTCGATTTCGTCGGTTTTGTGCGCTGAAAAAGCATCAAACGTCAGTAAGGAATTTTCAAAACCAAGTTTTTGCGACATTGGTTTAGTGTGTTTTAGCCAAATATCTTCCAGCCAGACGTGCATCAGTTCTTCGTCCATCCACGCTTTTGCTTGAGTCTTCACAATAAATCCATCCGGGATGCGAAGCTTTTCGATCGTTCTTTTTGTTTTCCCTTTGAAGATAATCATGGGTGGGAGCATTTTACCATTTGCAGTTACCGATAAAACGATTGTGACATGCTTCTTTTCGCAACATGATGTTCGGACAATGCATTCCTTTGATCCAGTTTTACATATACTTTTGAAAGGGACCATGTCAAAAAATGCTGGTGTTCCATCCATCGTTCCTACCAAAGAACGAGGGTACTTGCCAATACGCATAAAACGCCCAGCATCCTCGTAGAATTTAGTAAGAACTCCTTCAAGTTGTTGCGGCAATTTTTGACTGACTGAGGTACGGTTTCGAAGTGATAATCAGTGTCGAGCAAAGAACTTTTGTGCCCAACCTCTACTTGCAGAAAGGGTTGAATAAGGGGTTGAATAACCTTTTTCGCTTTTTCTTGCAGTGCTAATACTGAGACGGGCATATGAACATCTAATAATCGGAGTACCCATGCTACAATTTTGTCTTCTGCTTCTTTCGGATATGTAAGAGGTCTACCAGCCCCAAAACGATTGCCCTTATCAGTTGATTTTACGTCATCGCGTAGAATGGACTTGACAATTTTTCTTACAGTCGACTCATTAAAAAAAAAAGATTTGGCATTTTCAGCAAAATTATCAGTTAACAAGTAATGTTCCCGGATTTCTTGCTTTCTTTCTTCTGTAAACCTTTTGCGTGGTTTTTTAGGCTCGTCAATATTAACACTCAATTATTTGTTGCTAATGTAAAAGTTTGTAACAATCATATCATGCTTTTCACACTCTTTCAGTAGCTTATTGTAATCGTGATTTTTCTCTAGCATTTGGACAAGTTCTCTGCTGGATAAAGTTTTACTTGGTCTCCCGACAGGTCTTTTATTGGGGATTGGGGATGACGACGTTCCTAAAAAAAATAAACAATAATTATAAATAATATAAATAAAATAAAATAATAGAAGTTGACTGTTTATTTACATTAAGAACTTTTTTTAAAACTCTGCTGTTGGGCCTTTATGTCGACTATAGAATATTCGATAGTTTGTATTATATTATTAATAAGTAAAAAATATCCGTGTTTGTTTTCATGCGGGGTACCATATATAGATATAGTATATCCATATATGGGACCCCTATATCCATATATGATACCCGTATGAAAGCAAACATCGGATAGCTTTTGATAGAAAAATAATTTTTGCATACTGTAAAGGACTTTTTTGCATAACTTTTTAAGAGGAACAATATATCCAAAAAAAAAAATTTTTTATGGCAGAACCCTTTAAAAGCACTTTATACCTCCAACATAAATAACATCATCGTTGCCTTTTGTTGTCATTTTCGTCTTGTTTAAAAAACGAAGTGATACTTGTTTGCGAACTTCTCTTTCTGTTAACTGTTTTATCAAAAAAACCCAATAAATTTGTCTGGGTTGCCATTTTTCTTCAAGCAAACCAAAAAACTCAAGAATGTTCAACGTGCTAAGAAAACCTTGAATGACGAATGACTGCACAAACGATGAACAAACACATGATTGTAAATATTGGATTTTTTTTTTTTTTGACAATCGAATTTTCAAACATTCAAATTAAAATGATGTAGAATCTTAACCTTCGTTGAGAATAAAAAACAAAAATCAATCAAATTCAGAAATATAAAAAATAAAAGATGGTTGATTCGCTCTTTAACTATTCTCTGTTAAGCTCACTCCTTTACAAAGATTTGGAAATTCCTGTAATCCTCGAAAAGGAATTTATGGTTCAATGTTGCATCAGGGGCTACCATACTTACCAGTCGCAATGGAATGCAGAAGTTGAAGTAGAGTTAGGTGCTGCACCAGACACAAGAGCTACAGCACTTGTTGCAGATAAATATGTCATTGCTGTTAAGAATGGCGAACAAACAGTTGGCCACATTCCTATGTTTTTATCAAAACTAACATTTTTCTTTTTGAGAAATGGTGGAAAAGTTTCAATCAAAGTGAACGACCCAAATATACTAAATACAAATCGAACACAAGTCACTTTTGACAAAGCAAAATTCTCAAAATTGTCATTGTCAAAATTGTCATGACAATTGTGTGCAGATGGAAAAACATCGTAAGAAATTTTTGTAAAAAAAGCTTTTTACATTATGTAAAACTCGTTTACGAAATACCTATGATCATGATGATGCCTAAAACACTTCCAAGATCAAAACACGACACTTTTTTTTATCAATAGGAAAGTCTGGTGTAAATGCTTCTCCTTTTTGATGATTCTTTTACACCGTCATACTCTGCTACTGAGTGTGTAATCTATTTGTTTGCTTTCATTGCATTATTTTTGTTATGAACATAAAATATTAAATCGTATAGCAAGTATAGCAAGATCAGGCAAAAGATTATCAAACTAATTTTTCGCTAAAGCCGTTTCCCAACGACATCGTATTGACACGAATAATCTATATGATCTTTTTTGCCTGAAATATCAATTCCTTTTTACAAAATCCATACATTTTCACATAACTCGCACAAAGTTAATCTAATTTAGATATCGTTATATTAAAAAAAGCGCGATTACAAATGTTTATGTCATAATATTTCTGAGACAAATGTCCTATATATTTGGCTCCCTTAACGTTACCTATGTCAATATTAGTGCAAATATATTCTTAGACACACACACACTCGCAAAATAGACAGTTATCGTTAAATCTGCCCAGCTTAATTTGTAATTCGTTCAATTCATCGCTTGAACTCCTTTGTAAGTTCGGATTAGACGTATTGTTTATTTTTTTAACCGATAAACAGCAACGCACACATTTCCACTTCGGGTATGACTTGGGTTGTGTACATAAGTTTATTATCACCTCATTGTAAGAGAAGCTTCGATTAAGTTTTGTCGATTGAGAAATTGTTTTATTAAATACTGTCCATTTTGATTATGGCGGAAACACAACCTTTGCACGAAACGAAAGAAAATGTTGAAGTAGAGGTATATTCCTAAATAGAATAAAACAATAATAGAATTGGGCTTTTTTATAAGCAGTGTTATATTTTCACGTCACCTTTAATGGGAACTAGATGATGACATGAAATGTTTGGAGAAAAGAATACTTTGTATATAGCTTATTCGCCGCATGGCGTTTGATCATTCATTTGATTATAACAGGTTAGTTAACATGCTAAAGATAAATAAATAAATAGTTAAAGCTATTCTGTGATAAAATAAAATCCAAAATATATAAACAAATTTTGGATTCGTGTCATACACGTTTGTTATTTATAAGAAATTTGAGGCTCAGATTCGTAAAATATTACGAAGGGAAAGCTAAACTTCAATTACTGTCAAGCACCTTTCAAATAAAAAAATTTCCTAGCCTAGGTTTCTTATAAAAACCGAACTTTCAAAAATGTAATAGGAATTCTGTATGGAGAAACTCTCTACTGAAGAAGATCCAAAAATAGCAGTCGCAGGACAAAATAGCAGTAAAACAGGACTGTTATACAAAGTTGATGACCAACCACCGTGGGCTCTCTGTGCATTACTTGGTCTTCAGGTTGGTCTTATTAACGCACATACCATTTTAAAGTAAACCTTTTTGAAAACGAAAACACCCACATAATCTTATTTTATTGCATAATCTTTCAATACGAGCAAAAACCTTCGTTCAGCCCTCTGCACTTATTTCTCATCTACTTCTATGTCTACCTTCCACTTAGTCTATGTCTCTTTTTACTGATCCTTTTTTCCAATACACAGGAGGTTGAGTCATAGGTCCTGCTTCTCCTGTGTATTTCCTTACTAAAAAAAAGAAGAAAGATTAAGAAACAAAGTTTAAGTAAATTTTTATTCCACACGATGATAGATTTATTTTTTCTTTCGTAGCACTACTTGACTATGTTCGGAGGTGTACTCGGAATGCCGTTTATTCTTGCACCTCACTTGTGTTTCGAAGACAAACCAGAGGTTATCAGTCAACTAATCAGCACATTTTTCTTTTGTTCCGGGATTATTACGTTTTTGCAAACTACATTTGGCGTCAGGTAAAGATAATCAAAATTGTTAAGGCAATACAATCTTTATTCTTGCACTGTGAAATAGTCAACACTATTCTAGTGTAACACTATTCGTTTACAATATCTACGCGAATTATTATTGTATTTTACAAACTTAGACTGCCTATTGTACAAGGATCAACCTTTGCATTCTTGGCTCCGGTGGTGGCTTTAATGAGTGCCAAAGGTCCATGTCCTACAAAAGAAACAACAAGCCTAGGTACATACGATCAATTTCTTTTTCGATTTCAGAAAAAGTATGATTTAATCATAGGAATGCCAATATAGCTAAACAAGTCACAAATGTCATTGCAAAATGAAATACTAGGTTAAAATAGGTGTTCTGCACGTTGACGTTTTCATCTTCACACATACTATCACTTAAATTGAAAATGTAAACCACGAAAATACCGCATGAAAACCTCGCAATTAGATTCAAAAAAGCGATTTACAAAAAAGATTAAAAATGACGGATTGAAGCGAAACAAACGCATTTAAAATGATTTGATTATAAAGATTATTTTTAAAGATTTGAAAGTGCGATTAGTTTATATATTTATCACTAGAACTTATAGAAATATATAATGATAATACTACAGACAATATTTAAGAAAGGTTAGGTGTAATTCCCACCAGTGCATGCAGCAATATGTAGCTATTTTTCTTATCCTCGTATAGATTTGTAATGATAGTAAAATCACATTTATGTTTCAGCATACAACCAAACCTCAAATCATACAGTAACAGGTAAAATATGCAATCAAATAAAAAATAGTTAAACAAAAAATCACTTTTTTATTTCAATAGTTATTCCCGAATGGAAACAAAGAATGCTTGAGGTTTGTTTTTGGCAATATATTAATATATACATCGTTAATTTAAATAAACGTTCATTCACTTTAAATGCTCAAACAGCGTTTTACCATATTGAGCATAGAATTCCTGCCGTTATATTTTTGGAATCATTTTCAGGTACAAGGTTCAATAATGGTTGCCTCCATGATTCAAGTCATTGTTGGTTTCAGTGGTCTGATTGGATTCGTTTTAAAATTCATCGGCCCTTTAACTATCGCACCTACCATTGCGTTAGTGGCACTTCCACTTTTTGAAACGGTTGGCAATTTTGTAGGTATGGTACTAAATAAAACATTGTTCACTTCATTTCTGTTGTCATTATTGCCTATATTTAATTTTAATGAGCTTTCTCTTTTATTCATCAAGGCGTGCAATGGGGTGTTGCTTCACTGTAAGTGTTTGCAGAAATATCCCAAATAATGAAATAACAAAATAATGATTTTTAGAACCGCCATATGCATTACAGTTTTTTCACAAGTGCTCCACAATATCCCGATAAAGATCTTCACCAAGAAAATATATATCTTTAAGTTGCTACCGGTTTGTGTTTTGCTAATATATTCCGCATCATAGGAGAACATTTCCCATTGGAATTCATATTATATAATACCATCTTTTATTACTACACGTTCATTATACATTATTATTGTAATCGTCCGTGTTTTTAAATTTTTTATTTCACTGTACCTTGCTTCATTTTTAGGATCTCTAATTCTATTTGTGCAGATTCTTCTGTCAATTTGTGTTGAATGGCTGCTCTCATTCATTCTAACAATATCTGGTGTTTTTGAAGACGGCTCGCCTGCAAGAACAGATTTCCGTGGAAGTGTTGTAACTGAAGCTGATTGGTTCAGCGTACCGTATCCATGTAAGGAATATTTGAAGCGATATTAAGACAGTGGAACCATTCTAAAGCGGACAAATCTTTGGATGAACGGATAAAATTCTATTCAAACCCTCCTTAGAAAACCTTTGATTAGCGGACACAGTGTAGCGGACACCACATTCGTTAGCAGGAAAGACAATTTTTCTTCTATTATTACAAGTGTTGTACATATTGCAGGTCAATGGGGGGCACCGCGTGTAACGACAGCGGGGGTAATTGGAATGATTTCTGGTGTATTGGCGTCAATGGTGGAATCCGTTGGTGATTACTACGCATGTGCAAGAGTAGCTGAAGCACCTACGCCACCAAATCACGCTCTCAATCGAGGTGTAGCTGTCGAGGGGTTGGGCTGTTTTATTACTGGTATTATGGGCACGGGAAACGGAACAACGTCCTTTAGCCAGAATATAGGCGCCGTAGGATTAACCAGAGTACTGATTTTTCTAGCACATGTGTTGCGTTTGATGATCCGTGATTTATTTTAGGTTGCAAGTCTTCGCGTAATACAATGTGGAGCCATGTTCATGATAGTTTTGTCTGTATTTTCAAAATTTGGGGCCTTGTTTTCAACTGTTCCTAGTTCTGTTATCGGTGGTTCGTTTTTAGTTATGTTTGGCATGGTAACCGCATTCGGATTATCATCATTGCAATTCGTTGATTTGAATTCAATGAGGAATCTGTTTGTACTTGGAACTGCTCTTTTCCTTGGTATGGTTATTCCACACTGGGCTAAAACAAACACAGAAAAGATAGATATTGGTAGGTATGTTAGTTTTCAATGTAACATTATGTCGTTTGAAACAATGTAGGGGTTGTTGAAATCAACCAAATCATACGAGTCCTGCTGATGACCAACATGGCGGTGGGAGGGTTCGCTGGATTTTTTCTCGATAATTTACTTCCTGGAACAAAAGAAGAACGGGGAATTGTAAAGTGGCAAAACAATCTTTCACTGGACGGTCGCGTGACAAATGTTTCTCCTATACATGTGTATGATCCACCGTTTCTCTCTAAAAGATTTATGGAGTCGAAGATATGTTACTACATACCGTTCTTGCCGTACTACGAACATTCTGAACAACCAGAAACATCTTCCTTTGAAAACACTAATTTTTGATAATGTTAATAGTTATTTTTTTCACTATCATAAAATAGTTTTCCAACATTAATGCATTTGAGTGGTTGATTATTGATGAATAGTTTTTATACCAGAATAATTATTGTTTCAATTAGGAACTTATTGGCAATACGTCACCATCCATAAAATAATGACCCAGTAACATTCCACCTAATTAAAGACAATTTTTACGAAAAGGGCGTTTATAATATACGTATGTTCACACACATCTTCTAACTACGAAATCGTCTCGATTACCTAAACAGGGTATCACCTAAAATAAAATTCAAGTATCGCACTTACAGACGCTTTAATTTTATTTCAATAAACTCTATTTGATGTAATGCTGCCTCCATCCATGGTAGGAACCAGGTATGAAGACCTTGTTTCCAGGCTTTTTATCCTTTTTTGTTATTTTCTCCACGTGAGAAGCGGAGCTCGATGTCAGTAAACATTGATTCTAATAATGATGAAAACAAAAATCCTACAAAAATTCTCTTCTCCGGTAGCCCTAGGCATGACTTTGTTGAGAAGGAAACCTTGATCCAATATGATTAGAAAAAATACTTACTAGTTAAACATCGCCTGCATTCATTAGAACACTGAATTGTCATGCTTGCCTCATTGAGGACTTACTGGATAATGGCTTTAAGTTTGTAATGACATCAAGTTCCAGAGCGACCCTATTGAAAGAAGGTTTGGACAGTGTTGTGTTTTACTTTATATATACGCTCGGTCGGTTAGCGTCGGTTAGGAATTTTTGTTATGGTATTTTAGGCTAAGTTTTTTAGTACGTGGTCAGTTGAGAAGATGGCGTCTTAAGAAACATGTATATTTTATTGTTGTTGTTTCCACATTTAAACGTATTAAATGGCGACGAGGAAAATGGCAAGTTTTGGAAAGTTATCTGAATTTGATACTAAGAAAAATGACTGGAAGAGCTATGTGGAACAATTAGATTTTTTTTCGTTGCAAATAACATTACTGATCCTGTGAGACAGAGAGCCATTTTGTTAAGTTCCTGTGGGAATGACTGTTACAACTTGTTTAGAGGGCTGACGCAGCCAGCTAAACCTGGTGACTTGAGTTATGATGTACTTGTTGCACTGATGCAGACGCATCGCCTCCGAAACCCAATCCTATTGCAAAGAGATTTAAGTTCAACACTAGAAACCGACACCCAGATGAGTCGATTGCTAAGTATCTTACTGAACTGCGTCAACTCAGTAAACACTGTAATTATAATGCCACCCTGTCAGACATGCTTTGTGATCGATTAGTCTGTTGGGTAATGCAAGAACGAATACAACAACGATTGCTGGGCGAGGGAGAAGGTTTGACACTTGAAAAAGCCACAAATATTGCTTTGTCTATGGAATCAGCAATTGCTTAGGCAAGTGAAATTCAGACGTATCAGCAACAGCAGCGATCAACAACCAGTGACACCTCGATAAACCAAATGACATCCAGGCAGGAAAAATCATCCAGAAGACTTGAATGTTTTCGCTGTGGGGGCAGCCATACAGCTGAATCATGCGAATTTAAGGATAAGGAGTGTTTCTACTGCAAAAACAAGGGACACACTGTTAGGAAGTGCAGGAAAAAGATTCGTGCGAACCAGCTAACCCCAAAGTCAACCAACCAGTACCCTATGCACTCAAGGACAGGATCGAGAGGGAGTTGGAGCAATTGGTAGTCATGGGAGTTTATAAAAACGTGGCTTACTCTCGTTGGGCAGCTCCGATTGTACCAGTTGTAAAGGAAGATGGCACAGTACGTATTTGTGGGGACTACAAGGTGACAGTAAATCAAGTAGCTGCACTTGACAACTACCCTGTCCCAAAAACGGAAGATTTTCTTGCAACCTTGAATGGAGCAAAACTTTTCTGCAAGTTGGATCTGAGCCAAGCTTATCAACAACTTTTGTTAGATGAGTCTTCAAGAGAGGTGTTGACTATAAACACCCACAAAGGACTTTTTCAACCTACGCGCTTGCATTATGGCGTTCATTCAGCTTCTGGCATCTTCCAGCGTGAGATGGAAAAAAGGTTGGGACACATACCACGACTCACGGTGAGGGTTGATGACATCCTAATCGGAGGAGTTGACGAGCAAGAGATGCTGAGCAACTTGAAGGATACACTAACCGTTATCAGCAATTACGGACTCAGACTAAAGAAGGAAAAGTTCTCCTTCTTTGTAAAAGAAGTTATTTACCTAGGATTCTTAGTCAATGAGAAAGGTGTAGCTCCAGTCAAAACGAAACTGGAGCCAATTGTCAAAATTCCAAACTCCACAAATGTCACGGAAATAAAGTCATTTTTGGGAATGGTTAATTATTACCATCGCCATCTACCGCAGCTTGCAGGCCGATTAAAGCCGTTACACTCACTGCTAAGGAAAGGAATTCAGTGGAAATGGGGGAAGAAACAAACAGATTGCTTCAACCAGGTGAAAGCCATGCTTCAGTCATGAAGTATCGTGTGATGCCTTGCCATATGGAGTTGGAGCAGTACTGTCACACCGTATGCCTGATGGACAAGAATGCCCTATAGCTTACGCATCCCGGACACTTTCATCAGCGGAGAGTGAGGTTTGGCAGTTATTTTTGCAGTTAGAAAATTTCATCAGTATTTATACGGCCGTAGGTTTGTGATAATTACTGATCACCAGCCTCTACTAGGACTCATGGGAGCCAATAAGGCAATTCCAAACCTTGCAGCCGCTAGGATTCAGCGTTGGGCTTTATTGCTCTCTAATTACGAGAATGAACTAAAATATCGTCGTGGTGAGCTAAATGGAAATGCAGACTGCATGAGCAGGCTTCCGGTGCCGTCAGAGGAATCGTCCGATGCTAGGAGGAATGTTTTGCTGACGGAACTAGTCAATGCTCCAGTGACAGCTCGGTAAATGCAAGAACATACCAGACGTGATGCTGTCTTAGGGAGAGTATTCGATTTTGTCGCAAATGGCTGGCCTAGACTCCCCGATGTTTCTGATCACCATAAGCCATTTCACAATCGCCAAAACGAATTATCAGTGGAGGATGGGTGCGTCCTATGGGGTAATCGGGTTGTTGTACCGTCATTACTGCAGAACAAAGTTTTAACCGAACTACACACGGCACATCCCGGGATACAGTGAATGAAGGTTTTGGCTCGAAGCTACGTCTGGTGGCCCAGGATGGACCAGGACATCGAAAACACCGTCAAGGAGTGCACCCCTTGCCAGGAAAATCAGATATGCCAGTCAAAGCTCCTGCCCACCACTGGGAAAACGTTACGACACCGTGGACTAGAGTCCATCTTGATTTTACCGGACCATTCATGGGGAAAATATTTCTTTTGATGGTTGATTCGTATTCTAAGTGGATCGAAGTACATACGCTAAACCCAAACAACTGTGGTTCAACAGCCACGATTGGATGCTTGAGGACGACTTTCGCAACTCATGGTATACTGCAAATTATCGTCAGTGACAATGGAACAAGTTTTACCAGTAATGAGTTTACTGGGTTCATGAAAGATAACGGTATTCGTCATGTGTTTAGTGCACCGTATCATCCTGCAACTAATGGGAGTGCAGAACGGACAGTACAAACATTAAAAAACGCCATGAAAAAGATGAGTGATTCTTCTACACCAGATTCACTACAAACGCGTGTAAGCCGTTTCCTGTTTGCTTACCCCACAATACCCCAGGCGACAACAGAGCTGACGCCAGGTGAATTACTGATGGGGAGGAAATTGACAACAAGATTAAGTTTAATCAAACCAAATCCAACCAGGAGATTAACGTCAGGACGCAATTCAAATTTCACCGATGAATCTTGTGCGCGTAGTCTCAAAGAAGGAGATGAGGTGTAGATAAGGGCGTACAGTAGTTACACGAAAAAGTGGACGCCAGAAATTATCGCAGGCAAAACTGGACCACTTTCGTATACAGTGAAATCGGATGATCCACCGCAGACATCTAGACTAGATAAGAAATCGGAGGACAGTTGCAAAGAAACAGGAATGGCTCGAGGAAAACAAGCAAACAAACGTCAACGACGAAGAGGTGGGGGGAAACGTCGATGTTCTGCCTGATGAAGTGGAGAGACGCAACCCAGAAATACATCCAAGAGGCGGTTCCCGTCAAACCAGCAGATCCGCAGCCACCTGAAAGACCACGTCGGACACGTAAAACACCTGCACATCTGGAGGACTATGATTGTTCATAACAACAATAGAAAAAGACTTACATTTATATCTGAGAGGGGAGGATTGTTGTGTTTTTACTTTATATATACGCTCGGTCGGTTAGCGTCCGCGGCGGAGTTTTTGTTATGGTATTTTAGGCTATGTTTTTTAGTACGAAGTCAGTTGAGAAGATGGCGTCCTAAGAAGCATGTGTATTCTATTGTTGTTGTTTCCACATTTAAACGTATTAGACAGTATCGTCAAATGAGTGGCGGTCGATTTTTAGTTGGACGGAAAGACGCCAATTTATCATAAACAATCATTAAAGGGAAGAGTTTATTGAAAGAGGGTATGGTTAAAAATTATTCAGTCGAGCGAAAACCATGACGATAAATTAGAGGATTTAATTAGAACTACTAAATAATTACCAAAATGAACTGCATGCCAGACAAGTAAACCAAGTTGATTTATATTGAAAACTACCTACAGTACCTGACATGATGCCTTATGTCCATGGAGTGTGAGATTGGTATCGTTAAATTTGTGTGCGATAACAAAACTTCCTAAACTGAGCTCTAAAGAAAATTAATTTTTGTTGTTGTTGACACAAAGCTTAGTTGTTCTATATGTTAACAAAAAAAAACAATATTAACAATTTGAACAACCTTTAAATGATTAGGCAGAATACATGCAATGTCATACATAAAGACAACTTTCAACGACTTTGAAATGCTGGCTTTGAGCTTCTCCAACTCGTAAGCAGAGTATGAAATTATTTTATGAAGAGTAATCAGTAATATGTTGTGTTAATTCCTTTAATTTAAATTAATATCCAGTGTGAAGAGAATGCAGTCTTGTCGACTCTCTAGGTATAACATATACTGTATTAACATTTTTCCACTATAAATGAGCTAAGCCTAAAGTTGTGTTTAGTTTCACCATGCTTTATGCCCAGCAAACTTTTAGGAAAGTCAGTAGATCTCGGCTAATCCAGTAATTATGATTGTGATTAAAATAATTCTCATCCTTTTCCAAACAGTAAATTTAAAGTTAAAGTTATACATTTTGGGCACTGGTGCAACATCTAATTATGAAATATTGTTTCTATGTGAGTGGATATTTTGAGTGGATATTGAAGTTTACGGTATAATGTACATACCGTAAACTTCAATTTCTAACATAAACAGGGCCCCACAGAAATTTTTACTTTTTGATTTTTATCGGTTGGATAATAATGATTTAAATATTTCTACACTTTTTTTTTACACTTTTGTACTCGTAGAATGCCATGAATCCAGAGCGTTATTTACTGTTGTAATAAAAAAAAAGTAGTGTCTGGTTTTCCAGTATTGCGCAAATAACAGCCAACATCAAACTTACTTTGGGACACAGTGTTACTCCATTATAAAGTCCTGGAACATACGAATCCAAATATTTCAACTTGTACTTGTAATACCTACAGTAAACACAACCCAGCTATAACATCAAGCTAAAATCTCAGGGACCAGGGGATCCAGGGATCCAGGGGGCTTTGGGGGGGCTTTGGGGGCTGAAGCTCCCCGGTAAATTTTCCCAAAATAATTTTTTGCGTGGCTTGTTTTCAATATATTTCTTCAGTATATAGAAAGGAGAAGCAATAAACGTACTTGTTATAAAAATCAATAAACTCACTCTTTCAAATTCTTTTACTCTATAGAAAACAAATGTGTCTAAATGTGTATTCAATAGCATTTTCTAGATAAACATTCGCGATTGGAGGAATCAAAACTTTTTTCGAGATTAACTTTCGCGAACAAAGATTTTTCAGTAAAAAAACCATTCAGTCAAATCTGTACATAGCGGACATGCTATATAGCGGACACCTGTTCATAGCGGAAACCTTTTCAGGAACCGGCCGAATTACAGTCAAAGCCTTATAAAATAACCTCTATATAGCGGACACTACATAGCGGACACTGTACATAGTGGACATATTTTTCCGCGCCAAACGATTATTTTACTTGTTTATAGCGGACACAAAATAGGATTTGAACAAAAATTGAACAAAGTTTGAATTTCTTTAAAAAAAAGAGAAGTACTGGATAAGTAAAACATAATCTTTATTACTTCATACATTTATTCACCAAAGTTTTATATTTTTTTCAACTTTTTTACTTGGTTCTCTGCCCAGGAAACAGCTCTTTTATCGCCAAAAAACTTGTATACAACAGGGATTTCAAGTCCATCACCTGCACCACGATTTAAGTCATTCAATGAAGTTATCTTGTACCTAAGTAATTCAACAGACATTCATGGTGTTCCACTTCTTTAACACAGGAGGAAAACCTTTGTTCTGGGTCTAATCGTAGCTTCTCGAAGTATTGTAACCTTATCTTCTGAACTGTTAACACTTCCAGAGGACTCTTTTAAGTATGTTTTAACATATAAACTATTATTAATAGAAAGTGCATGAAACAGAGTTACAGTTCCGTTTGACGCTTGATGTTTTTAGTTGCTAGCGGACGGATATAAAACGTGGTTCAGTTTTGTGTTGCCTACCATTACCACAAGCAAAGTCCAATTTAAGTAGGTCGCATTGTTAGCTTCTCAAAAAGTCCTCACAAGAGGTCAAATACCTGTTCAAATAGCAAGAGTTTACTTTTTTCATGGCAGTACTACTATCTCCTGCAAGTTTATAAACATTCTTTCCACACGAGGTAGAAATAGTGTAGGGTCCATTCCAACGTTCTGAAAAACGTCCACCTTTACGGTCTTGCCGTACCAGATTTTTGTGTAAAACTTTGTCACCTACAGAAAACTCACTGACAGTTCGACGTTTATCATATCGTTCTTTCTGGACAGTTTGCGCTGCCTTGATGTTAGCGGTAACTTTCGACAGTATACGCTCCATGATGGATGCCATCCCCGTGATCTTGGTTGCTAGATCTTCTTCAAAGCTGACGTTGGGGTCAATATGTGACACTTCAACTGATAGGACGGCCTGTCAGTTGTATATAATCTGGAACGGCGTTATCTTTGTAGAGGCATGACGCGACGTTCTGTAAGTAAACAGAACTGCAGGGAGGCACTCTAGCCAGTTTTCGCGATCACTGGGAGACTTGACGAAAGCATCCTTTGATGGTTCAATTTTGCAGTGAATGAAGTTGAGCTATCTCCATTTTTTTTTGCAGGGTTCACCTTCTGACAGCGATCGCACCGTAAAATGAACTCCCTTGCGTCCTTAGTAACGTCTTTCCAAAAGAAGCGTTAAAGATTCTTAGACTTGGTGTGATGTATGCCAACGTGAGAACTTAATACACTAGCAGTGCGCTGTCTCCAGATCCCATATGGACACTCTTGACAATGTGCTGTTGTTCAATGGGATCTCGGATCACAAGTAGCTCAGTACAGCTGGAACTATATGATCTATCAGGCTGGTGTTTATAGTACAACTATCCAGATCGTGCCACATACTTAGAAGCCATATGATGAAGATTCACTTTGGCATTTTTAGATAATCCAGGTTGATTATTAACCACACAAATGCTGTCAATAGTTGACATTAGTCGAATCTACCATTTTATAATTTGTATAATTAACAATCTGCGTAACCATCTGTAAAATGGAGATCATGGAGATATAACATATTTCTGAAGTCACTCTTAAATCATCACTTAAAATAAAATAAAAAGAAGTGTAATAGTAAAAGTAATGAGTTATAACGAAAAATAATGTTTCTAAAGTTTCCAAAGTTTATATTAGCAGTGGTGGGTACTTTTATTCCGGTGGGGGTAATAATATACCGGTACAATTATACCCCGGGGGTAATATTTTACCGGGGGGTATGGGTATGTTAGTACATTGTATATTGTACGAATGACATTAATAAACGAACTTGCATTTGGAAAGCTGATGGAACCGCGTATGAACCGTCAGACCGGGAAAGAAAGCAATGCTATTATTCCGCTTTGTGCTGCCACGTACTAGCTCTCTTATTGCTTTTGAAACATTTTTGAGATGCTGGAGATAAAATGTTAGAAATATCAGTGACACAACAATTACAAAAATGGCATCGCCGTTTGAATAAAGGTTCGATACCTATGATTCCACTTAATGAAATCCAAGTGACATCTGCAAAACTAAAAAGGATGGTCAGATTATAATAAAACAGCTGACCCGTCCGAATCAAATAGTGGTATACCGTGGTATATTTATAAAAGAATTGCAGAATAAAGTTACGGAAAGAGAAAAATATTGAGAATCATGTGTACAATGTTATGATGAGATACAATATGTTAAATATTTTCTCTTTTGGCCAACATCTCCACTATAAGTACACCCTAGAATCATCCATTGCTTTAGCTGATCACGACTACTGTATATGTCTACTTACCAACAGTCTGTTACTTATGTCAATTGATCTTCAGAAAGTAAACACAATCAACAAAAACATTGAAATCAAACATCAAAGTTCATTAAATGAAGCAAGTCTTCAAGTTCCAACATTGCGTTCAATTGGTTTAGTAGTTAGTCAGGATGAAATTGAAACTCAAAGAAAGCACTATAGTAGGATAGTAGGTTGTCTTAAGTTGAACAAAATTTAATTGACACTTGGGAAAAAATGTATGACCTTTTGGATATTGTGAAGCTCCAAACCCAAAAATATCTTATGTAAATGTTTTTGACACTCTCCAAAATACTGAGAAATGGCATAATGTACGCAAGAACAAAATCTCCGCAAGTCGATTGCCTGCACTCTTAGGTTTTTATGGTAAATCAAAATTTGCATCGGTTTGGCAAGTTGTAAAATTAGGTCAGAAGGAAGAGGACTTAAGTAAAATTATTAAAAGGGGACAACATTTTGAAGAAGTAGCTATTCAACAGTTTCATCTTGTAACAAAGTCAACTGTTGAAAGATGCCGGTTTTTTTGCCACCCTACTCACAATCGATACGATCCGAGCCCTGATGCATTATGACCGGCCGGCATTCTATTGGAGGTGAAAACCGAGTCAACCGTTGGGTTCATTAAAAGATTTTCCGCAGTATTTCGCGCAATGTCAACTACAAATGCAGTGCACAGATGCAAAGTTTTGTATTTTACAATCTTACCATTCCGAAAGCAAGGCCAGTAACTTCTTTCTTATAAAGCGACATAGTCAAATAACACCCGCAATTCAAGATGTGTGCGATTCAATACTATTCCCCAATTCTTGCTTGGCCATGTGACGAAATACCTATGTTGCAAAATTTTGAAAAGGAATAGGCAGAAAATTAGAATTCAGTATTTGAAAGGCTTGAGAAAATAGATCAAGAGTTGTACAGCAAGCAGTGGTGTGGGTCTTAATTTTATGGATGAGTTCGATTTTACTATTTCTTAACTTAACTTCTTAACTTTAACTTCAACGTCAGGGGGTAAAGGTTTTGGTGGGAATAAAATTTGGCAGCCAGATAAGTACAAAATTCAATACCATATATAAATGCCTTCTTCATTAAAAAATAACATTAAATAACATAAATTAACAAATATTATTTTGCATGATAAAGCAAAGGAAAACCATAACAATGATATAAACAAATAGGAAATATATACAATCACTACGAGTCACTCGTCATCGACAATATAACAAAAGTTTCTAAATATTAAAAGGTGAAATAGATAAATTTAGTGGGAATTTAATTTGGCAGACGCCAGGTGGTTTTGTCTGGCTTTTAACATGTCGGGCATAATATCATAAACTTTGGTATTTTTATCTGATCTGCCGAATTTTCATTCTGCCAAAATCTCTTCCATTAAAGGATTAAGGTCAGAAACTTTCGCCGTTTCACGTTTGTTGGGCCTTTCCGCGAAATTTTTGAAGATGCCTGATCCGCGAAAGTTTTTGCCCGCGAAATATTTTAAAATAAATTATCGGCGAAATAGTCAAAAAAATTTCATATATATTTTTAAAAACCAATTAAAACAAAAATTTTAACGAATTTTAATGAACGTTTGATGTCAAATTCTTATTAACGAAATACAAGAAAATTAAATGAGTGTAATGAAAAAAGACAAGTCTAAAATTTACTGTTACTGGAAAGAAACGGTTTGTCGAAGCCATTTACACGGAGCCACAGATCGAAGAAAACTTAGGATCTCATCTCAACATACTAGTACCAGATAATGAAGGACAAGAGAGAAATCGAGAGGTGAAGATAAAGGACATTCGCAACTTTTTTGTTCATGTCGTTATATCTTACGAAGAAAAAACAAACAAAAGATAGTAGTTGTATTTATGATTTTATAATTATGGGGAAGGCCCATTCGTCGTGTAGAATATCAGCAAGACGAACTTTGTTAGTACGGCAAGTGAACTTTGCTGGCAATACCAGACCAACTTTGCATTTCTTTTCCCGTGATGACTGCAATCATTCAGTTAGACTCGTCAGCTTTTATAAAATAGTATGTTACTTAATGTTGAACATTCTATTGCAAGATGTTCTACCAATTTAGGTTCTTCTTCTGAAGTGAGATCAACTTGCTTATTAACAGCAGTAACATGTTTACCGTACTCCATCACCTTATCATTTTGCAGATAACACTAATTTGTTATACATCAACAAGTCAATAAAAACCTTATGTAAAAAAGTAATTTATGATTTACGAAAAGTTAATGATTGGCTTAATGCAAATCTTATCGCTTTAAATGCTAATAAAACCGAATTTATCATTAAAAAAATGATTCTAAAATTAAAATCATGTTAAATGGAACACGTTTAAAACAATCAACTTGCATTAATTAACTGGGAGTTTTAATTGATGAAAACTTAACTTGGAAACTCCACTTAAGCGAACTTAAGATACCACGTACATACATTTTGAAAAGTTTGTATTTTTCAATTTTCTCGTCACATTTAACTTATTGTTGTCAAATTTGGGGACAAAAAAGAAGCATAAATCTAAATAAATTATGTTCTATTCAACGATCAGCTCTAAGAATTATAAATTTTCAATCTTTTAGATCAAATGCAACTGCTGCTTTTACTAAATTTAATATCTTTCCATTTTCGTCTACTACTAAACTCCTCAACATTATGTTTGTTTTTGATTCTTTAAACCAAAATATTCCCCCTTCGATTGGCAATTTCTTCACTAAACTTTGTCATTTTCATCTTTATCCATCTCGCAATGCCTTAGCTAATGAACTTAAAATTTGTTCATATAATACAATTTGTTATGGAAAACACTCAATTAAACACCAAAGCAACATTGAATGAAACAAATCAATTAGAGACATTAAAAATATTTTTGATGTAAAATATAAAAACATGCATTGGTTAAATTCTATTTTTGATTTAAACAGTAAACAATTTTCTAATTTAGTCAAACTTAGCATCAAGGGTAAATCAATTGTTTAGCTTAGTGTTATTAAACAAATATATGTTTTGCTTGGTGGTTTGTATTTTGTATTGTGTGTACCTTTGCCAATTATATAATATATATTTTTTATTGATATATTTTTTACGTATATTTTTACTGTGGTGTCACTACATTGTTCAGCTTTATGCTATTGAGTGACACCAACCATATATTTTTGTAATTTGTTTTTCTATGAATTTTTGTATTTTTATTATATGGTGAATAAACAACAATTTGAATTTGAATTTATTTTGAGTTTATCGCTGTTATCTTTAAACAAACTCTATTGTATTATGTTTGTCGATGATACAAACCTTTCTCGTCACATGTAAATTTGTAAACACTGATTAGTAACATGAACATTGAAATGAAATTAATTGTAAAATGGTTTCAATAAACTCTCGCTTCTTAATAATAATAATAACAATGACATGACAATAAAAAGGAACAGTTTAACAAAATATAATGAACTCTCCCATCGATTTCGACATATGAGGTCGGACAACTATTAGTTATGTCGAAACCCACACACAGTGCCGTAGCTAGGATTTTTTCCAGAGGATGCAGGGGATTTCCAGGAGATGTGCATTGATCCGGATGAATGAACATTGATCGGTTCATATAAATATTCTGCATCAGTGGTTTTGTTTTTGTTTGTTGTTTGAATAAAAGTTTTCTCATTTTTTCTTTTTTTCCTTAGGGGATGCGGGCTCAGTACTAGGGAATCCGCGTAGCTATGGCTCTGCCCACACAATGAGTTGATTTGGGTTTGAAACAATCTGGGTTGGTTGCTACAGCGCCTTATAATAAATAAATATGATATTTAATTTAGTATTTTAAAACACTCTATTGCTAGCGTTTGTGCACGGAACCATTTTCTACGAACGTGCGAAAACATCTTAAGTGCATTTAAATATATCACGTGGCAAGCATGGACAGTCATTGCGTCGTTGTCATGTTTTCACACTAGAGTAACAGTGCAAATTTTGTTGATTTTCCTTGTATCTGTACAATTGAATACAAAAATACACTATAGCGTAGCGTGAATGCATACAGGTGTTAACAGGGGAGGAGTGAAATTTAGTGATTTTACTTTCCGTTTCTATGGTTGCCACAGAAAAAAGGTTGCCTCTTTCCGGAACAATTGTATTCTTTTCCAGAACAACTCATACAAAGTAGGTCGTCCAAAAACAAAAACAAACTTTCTTACCTAGACTCTGTCGAGTTATAGGCCCTGCCTCTCCTGTGTATTCTCTTCTAAAAAACAAACAAAAAAAATCGGTAAAAAAGTAAAAAATTAGAGATTATTTTAAATTGTGGATTCATCTGAAAGTGAAGACGAGTTTAAATTGTTGCGGAAGTGGCGTTGTACAACCATATCAAATTGAACCAGATAGAAAGCAGTTGTTTTTCAAGAAGTAATTTTTTAAAATTAAAAATTAACATTAATAGTCAGGGAGCTGATGACCCAAAAAAATGGGAAACAGTGCAAAGTCTGCGGACATTTAAATAACCAAAACATCTTGAAGTTCATACAAAAGTAATACTAAAAATCTTTACCGGACATCAAAATATCCTTTGTAGGCCAAATACCAAACAAAAACAAATCAACTTTTTCATGTTATCTTTCTTCGTCACTCATCCACCATTTTATTGGAATTACTTCGAAAAAGCGTTCGAAAGTATAAAAAGCTAGCATCTTATCCCGGGGGTTAATGCTAACAGACTACAGTAGATTCTCGATATAACGAACCTCCAGGGAGAATAGAAAGAAGTTCGTTATATGGAGAGTTCGTTATATCGAAAGATGAAAAAAAATTGTGGCGCCTATTCGAGTTTTCCGCAAAAAAAGTAGCACGGAAAAAAGGGAGGCAACGGAACACAGTTTTTTTCTAGTTTTCATTCTTATTTTTCTTTTCCATTTACTTTTTTCCGATGTTCTGCCAAGAACGTCGACTGATTGATTGATTTCCTTATAACAGGGAAACTTTTTTAAAAAGCTTTCATATTTCACAATTTCAATGATTTTCTTTTTTTCTTCCAGCCTTACTAGCAAAACTTCTGCAAACGTTATATCGATCGTCATTGTTGTGTATTTTGCTGGAACCACCAGACTAATTTCTCGTTTTCTTTTACCAACAACTTCTACCTTCAAGTCTTTTCTTTTCTCGCTATCAGTTGCTGTGAGAAAATAAGATGAAATTCGGGCAACTCAACAGGCACGTGACCTACTAAAACAAGTTCACCCCTTTCAAGCAGACGAGAGTGATATCGCTGACGCGAGTCCAGACATGTTACTTGTTGATGAAGACAAGGAGGGTGACGAAGATGTGGAATTTTTTTGGAAAAAAAGTGTTTCTATTAAAACCGCCTTTTATTTATGTTCAATTTTTCTGAATTGCAAATAAGCGCCCCCTCGAATAAGCATCCACCCTAGAGCTTCGCAACTTAAATAAGTTTCCGGGCGCTTAATCGAGGCATTACGTTATCGGTTATAGAGATATTTACTCGCTTCATTTTTATTCACACTATTGCACTTCGCGCTTGCCTTTACCATAAATAGATTTCGAATTACCATTTCGTTTCTATGTTTAGATTCGAACGTCAAATGTTATGATTCGAATTGCTCAATTTAGATGACATTGCATTGTTTCCTTTTTCTGAATCATAAATAATGTTCAATCTACACGAAATGCAAGAAATATTTAAAATATTGCGCTTAATTTTTGTTTTGTTTATCATTTTCTGTAGCATTTGATACTTTGAGTTCATTATATCGAGGTTTTATCGGATCAGGGGACGGAAAATTTGGTTCGCTAAATCGAGAGTTCGTTATATCGGGGGTTCGTTATATCGGGGGTTCGTTATATAGAGGGGATTTATAAGAGTTTCTTAAGGCTAAATCCAAGGGGAAAAGACTTTGGTTCGTTAAATCGGGGGTTCGTTATATCAGGGGTTCGTTATATCAGGGGTTCGTTATATCAGGGGTTCGTTATATCAGGGGTTCGTTATATCGAGAGTCTATGTATATATGAAAATGAACCCGTTGTTAAAATAATTTTAAATAAATTTCTTTGTATAGGTACCTGAAATATAGAAAACGTGGGTAAAACCGTAGTTTAGCGGTCTAAACAAAATCGTAAAAATTATAAAAATGTAAAATTTTATGTTTTCCGTTTGCTTTGAAAATTGGTATGTTAACTAATTAAATGATGCTAATTTCAAATCAAGTACCAGAATTGGGATATTTTCACTCCTAATACCTTATTTGGGCAAATCTAGGCCTAAAGTTTAAAATATACCGTTTGCATTGAAAATTGGTATGTTAACTAATTAAATGATGCTGATTTAAAATCAAGTACCAGAATTGGGATAATTTCACTCCTATTACTTTATTTGGGCAAATTTGAATTTTAAAAAACCAAAAACAAAATTTTTTCAAAAATTAATAAAATTTTAAAAAATGAAAAACAATATTGTTACCGTAGTATTTTCGGAACTTTTTGTTTATTGACCGGTGACACAATAGCATAGCTATTATTATACACAGAAATTCGTTTTAAGTAATCTTAATTAGAACGATCTATGGACGATTTAAAGCTACGCATGCGCAAGTGCTCACGGTGGATTTTTAGATTTGAAATCATTCTGATAGATATGATCATTTTCAATCACCATTCAAAATTTGGAATGATAATCTTCATTATTTACCTAGATATTGCTAATATACTAGCGCTGGCAGCATTCCTTATACTCAAAAAATGGAAAAACATTCGACGAGTTAGGGTTAGAGTTAGTTTCGAGCTTCTTAGATCTCCTTAACTACTACTAATATAATACGAAATAAACCCCCTGACGTTTCAATGTTTATCATTACGCAATGCAAATAATGAGCGGAAAATTAATAAAAAGAGGAAAAATATTAGTTAAAAGTGGAAAAACTTAAAAATGTCAGCTCAGGGTACGAGTTCTCAGGGTTCTCATCGGTTAAGTTTTTCACCAAAAAAGAAAAAGAAACAGATCTGCATTATTCACCAACAGCAAATTAATCAATTACTAAATCCCTATGAAAGACGACCAAGGCTACGCTAAGTTAGTTGAATTTGTTCGGTTGCCTATTCTGGAAAAGTATGAAATCATTACGCTTTAATGCTTTAAATGAATTTTATATAAAATATTCTTCTGCAGAAAAATGTCCTGATAAACGGACATTAGGCGACATGATATCGAAAAAAATTTGCAGGAAAGATCGCATTCTGGTCACCTAAATATGGCAACGCATTTTTATTTAATAACGAGATCGAGAAAGGCAATATTATAGAAATATTATGCAAAAAGATCGATCAGTTAAAAGAATCTACCCGTCCACTTTCCATAAACGAACAAATCAGTGATGTAGGGAATGCTGTAAAGAAGGAGATAAAGGACACGAATGAAACATACTCGCGATGGCCACCTTCTGAAGACGAGCTGCTTATTTTTAAAACAAAAGTCCCGCCTCTATTAAATCGCTTGGTGATTTTAATTTTATCAAGTTCTCACAAGGAGATATCACATATGTTCCAAACATACCTTATTACCTTTCAGTATAAAACGGAAAACAAGATCAAAACTGATGATTCAGTGGTTGAACAGTCTAGGACATGGGTCTCCTATGACGAAGTAAACTACTTGAAGACACCACTAGCAATTGAGGCAATCAAAAATGAGTTCATCAAGAATTATTTTCCGTCAGCAGTTATATCAGTTTTTGTCACTTTTGTCTGGAACAATAATGATATCAATCCTGAATCGATTAGAGGTACACTTTTAATAATAATCTTGTTTTGTATTCGAAATACTCTTGATGGGGAAGGAGGGAAGGGTCTCAAGTGGTGCCGTTATGTAGCGTTAGTATAATAATAGTATAAACTCCACATGACGTTCGCTTGAAATTCAATCGAAGTGGTTACCTCCTGCACCTGAGCAGGTACTACAACTAATATCGTGTGGTTGTAAAAAGTCTGGCTGTAAAACAAGAGCATGTGTTTACAGATCTCATGGATTATCGTTCACAGACCTGTGCAACTGCGTCAGCTGTGAAAATAAGAATGAAGTCAACCACGAAAGCTCAGATGATGACAACGACGAAAGTTCGGATGGAAGCGATGATGACAGCAAGAGTTGTGATGGTGGCAATGATGGCAGTGATGATGATACATTATGATCAAGAATGGCTTATTTAAATTAACTTATTTTTGTTAATATTTGATATTACATTTGATATATGATATCTCGAACATCCGTAGCTTTGCGAAGTTTCAGAAAATGTCTATTTGAAAAGAAACAGTGAAATAGTTTAATATAAATAGTGAAAATTCTAGGTTTATTGGTATGTCAACTGTCTTTATTACTTTATGAGGAGAAAATTTCGCTTTTTCGCGTTTTTTGGTCATTTTCGCGAAATTAAGTCCTCGCAAAAAAAACTGACATGCGGATTCGCGAAATTTTATCACTGAGCAAACTTTGCTGTCTTGTAACTCTGATGACATTATTTTTAACAGGTAATGTAAATATTAAATTTGATCTACATCCAATTATCTTTCGAATGGTGTATTTAGTTATAAAAATGACGTCATAATATTTTATTCCTTTGGCGTCATCATTTCTTAAAATACCCCTAAATACCCCTGTAAAAAAATTTTCGAAAGCCGTTAAAGATTTTCCTGTTAGTTAGGGTTGGTTTGATGTTTTAAAACTACTTTTGTTTTGTCCACAAGTTTTCCAGTATATTTTGCCATCCCTGTCTATAAGAGTTGATGTTACCAGCTGGCGAGTGTGCACAAACTGTAAAGTAGAAACTAGCTGTTTTGGGGTACTAAGTTATTGGAGTCAAAATAGCTACGCTCTTGCTCAACAGCAGTTTGACTTCAAAGACTTTGTGAAGAGAAATGTTTTATGTCTTGTATGAATGGAACTTTGCTTACTCGAAAGAATGGAAATTCGAAAAATCTGAGAATTTTACGAAATCTATTTTCTTCCTTTTCATTTTCGAAAATTTTTCCCTCATGACACCGTCCACGTGGGGAGTGTGTCTATCAAATATTATCCATTCACGGACTTGGGAGGAGCGCGATTACACACAGACAGACAAAAAGATTTATAATTTAGTGCAGTAATTGTCAAAAATTAGAATTTGATAAAATAAACCATTCATTGGAGATAATGGGTTATATATTTGTTATTTCGTAGGTTCATAAGTTATTACTAAGAAGATAAGTTATTTATTCAGTTTAAAATGATATACAAGAAAAATTGTAAATACAAAACGTATAAATGGCACTGGCATTATAAAATTGAGTGCGTTATAAATAGGGTGCAAAGATAGCGGTGCTGTATAATGAGATCGTCATGATGTTTTTACTTGCTCTTTTGCGAAAAATAGATTGTAGAAGCAAGAAACACAAGAGCAGTGGATGCCAATACTCCAATAGTCACGTACATTCCTACGGGCATATTGTCGTGATCGTCTTCATCATCGGCATCATCTTCATCATCCTCATCATCGGCATCATCTTTATCATCGGCATCATCATCGTCATCATATTCTATAAACAAGAAAGAATTGTAATTTCGCGTTACGGATATTCTCCAATGTTCAAATTTATTTATACCAGTAGGATTTTTGTGGTATTGGATATCCCTCGTTTGATCGTTGTAGAAGTTCTGGCACACTGGGAATCCCTTTGGGGGTTTCGGCGCTTTATCCGGTTGTTCTGACAACACCATAGCCATGCCGTCAAGCGCGTGAACCTCAATGTGGCAATGCATAAACCATTTTCCGGGGTTATCCGAACGTATCCTCAGCACGGCGTATGCTCCTGATCAATACAAATTGTTTGCACAAACACTTTCTACTCTGACTATAAAAAATGAAGCATTGTTAGCTCTAACAATGAGCGCCCTTTATTGTAATAATCATATAGCATTAAAAGAAAATTGAAAAAACCTGTAGGAATGATTAATGTGTCTTTTCTGGGTGGATTTTTTAAGTTCAAACCGACTACGTTTCCATTCTCCCAACTACTGTCTTTCCACTTCGCTGCGTTGCAAAAGTTCTTATCTCCGCCACAATCGATATCGCTGTTGTAATTAGCATTTAGTAATTTTCCAGTGGTCATGTTTTGCTTGGCGTAGTCCATCTTAAGGACGTAAAAACTGTGGCCGTGCATGTGTATAGGATGCCCACCCCCCGCTCCGTTACCGAGGTTTGTCCACACCATTTGTATTGTTTCACCAAACGGTAGTTCAAGTTCGTAGTGGCAATAGCATATTTTATCGTGGCCGCATTCGTGTTTGCTGCAGTTAAAATCCCCCAGTTCGTCGCTTTGCGTTAGGGAATTCACGCCGGGGAACTCAAACTTCCGGCCGTTCACAGAACCGGGCGTGGCCCCTTCACCCGGAAATCCGAAGTTCAAAAAATGCTCTTGACTGTTTTTTGTGTACTCCGGTGCCGGATCTTTGTCATCAAGATTTTCAAGATCCGCAACAAGAATGCAATTCACATTCATTCTCTTGGGGAAATATTTGAAGGGACAGTTGACAATTATGCAGGGCTCAGTATCCGTGCACTCTCTCTTTGTGCTGATGGGTTCGTTCATGGGTGCCCCTTCATAATGAAGAACAGCTTCCACTGTGTGGTTTCTAACATTTATCTAAATATAACCAAAAATTCAAGTTACGCTCGCTGACACGAGTACGGCTATTTGGCGCAGTAAAACAAATTCAGCTTAATAAATAAGGTAAACATGAGCAAGCACGAAGGAGCGAGCAGTTGACATTTCATTGATATTTATTCCCACTTATTTATTAGGATATTAAAAATGCACCTCCATGCTTTCGACTCGCACCCAGTAGTTCCCCACAGCGGCGTTTGCTTTCAACAAGAAGTCGAATCTCTCGCCTGCGTTTACAACGACTGCATCCATCCTTCGCGGTTTGACATCATACCCGTCTGATGCAAGCACGCTGATGTTGTGATCATCAACAGAAACTTTTAACGGGTAAATTGTCCCCACATTTATGACGCGGAAGCGGTAGCTGTTCCCCTTTTTTACTTTGTACCACGTTAATGGTGCACCATTTGGACGTCCTAAGAATAATGGATAAAATCGCTTAAAATGAAGTTTTATCATCATAGAGTTCTAAACACTAACCTGCCTCGTAATAACGGCCTTTCCCTTCTATCAACGCTGAGTCCCACGGCACTCCAGAAAACCTCCCCCCATCAAGTGTTTGTGTTGGCGAATACGGTGTGTTTTTGATGAAGCTGCCGTAAATCATTTTGATGTACACCTGATTTAAAGGTGATTAGATCAGTATAATGTTGTGCAAGCATTCAAAAATTAATTTAAATGGCTCACAAACGCAACCAAAACACACAAACCTCTTCAGAGCTAGAGTGATGCCAGTCTCCAATCTGCATGATCACATCTGTAGGTGGTGGCGGCATGTTTTTCTTCGGTTTCTTTTTTACAATCAACGCGCCAAATACTCCATTTGACCTTTGCGCCCCCACATGGCTGTGATACCAGAACGTACCTTTCGGTTCAGCCTGTATTCCGAAAACAGTTTTTATTCTTTTATTAAGTAAGAACTACATAAAGGACGTAAGTATTTGGTCTAAAAGTGAAATGAAAATTGAATGGTCGGTAACCAAGTTGTTGAAAGAGTTGAAGACTTTGTTCTCGAGAGATCAGTTGTTCCAGGATTGACGAAAGTTGTCAAAAGACAAATAGCCCTAACCCTAGCGAGTGGTTTCAAATAATGTAAGGTCAAATAAACCCCTCTCAATTGCACTAAAGATTATACAGCGTACACCAAAGACGGTGTGACCAGATTCGGGAAGACACAAACCTAATAGCTTAGAGATCAAAGCTCTATGATGGAATTAAGAATTTAAGTAAGATCTTTGGCTTCTTGTAATATTCGTTGCAAACGTGTCAACAGCAAATGGATGATTCCATGAAAAACATCTTTATCATATATTCTTTGCTATATTTACTTACTATGTGTATTATATAACTAATAGGTACCAGTGTAAATGGAATTTAAGGTTGTGAAACTGTCCGGGGCTCGGATAGTAAAAGATGGACCGTATGCGATGTAACCGGTAATATGCATTTCAGAAGAATTGAGCATATCAGCTTGTTACAAACTCATTTCTGGTTTTTCGACCGGAGAATTATCTACGATTCGCACATGCGCATAATACTCATTAACTGAATTCAAGTGTTCTATTCGATTTTATTGTAATAACTTCAATTCGCGTTTCATCTTTTCTCTAGACTCCGTCTCCATTTGACAGTGTGGACATTTGTTCCTTAATACAAAATTCAAGATTTTTTATTTTTAGATTAGGCGTTTGCCACGTCGTCACTGGTCCGCTTATAATCCCAATACTTTTTGTGAAAAAGGATTAGTTAGATTAGAAGAAATTCCCTTTACAGGGCGATTTACGCACGCAAAAATATTTTAGATCTCAAATTGATTTACACTGACGCGCGATCTTTAGAATAACAAACAGTTGGTCTCCGATGTACAAAATTATACATAAAAGGTGTGACCAGCGACAACAAGAGATATCGATATGGACGGTGGTTTTTTTCCTGAAAAATCGGTTTCTCTTGATTGCGATTGGATAAAAAATTGACACTATTGTCTTTCACTAAAATTACAAACAGGTTCAAACTTTTTATCGACAGCTATTGTAGTTATTTGATCAGTTTTTAATAGGTTAAAACGTTGCTCATTGTGTATGTTTTAAACCAATCAAAATTTCTGGCGTGTGGAAATAGCCCTTAATATCCTTTTGCAACAGGTCTTGTGGACCCGAGTTTTACATTTTGTACAGTCTCATTATAAATAATATCTAGCACGATTTTCCGCAAGTTGATTTGTTAATGTTTAATTTATTTTCTTGTTATTCACGTATCACGCAATGGAGCTTTTGAGGAAATCAGAGGACAAAAGATATTTGTTCCTATAATCTAAGCAACGTGGGACATTGATACAATTGTGATTATGTAGCAACGTGGGACATTGATACAATTGTGATTATGTAGCAACGTGGGACATTGATACAATTGTGATTATGTAGCAACGTGGGACATTGATACAATTGTGATTATGTAGCAACGTGGGACATTGATACAATTGTGATTATGTATTAGTCATGATGAGTCATTTTATATGTCATCAACAAAAGCAAGCTGACGAACGTGCTGCAATCTTTGTACAAAAACTTTAATTAAAACATTCGCGGTATATATTTTAAACAATGCAGAAACCTGGTCTCTCTCTCTCTCTCTCTCTCTATATATATATATATATATATATATATATATATATATATATATATATATATATATATATATATATATATATATATATATATATATATATAGAGAGAGAGAGAGAGAGAGAGATAAGTATAAGCAATAAGGCGGTTTTACATTTATGAATCGTACAAGAGACCATTTTAGTGGAAACTAAATTGAAAATACAAAGCTTGAGAACGCAAAGCCGTCATCTGGACAGGGTTTGATGTGTGACATTTTTTAAAGAACTATCACGCTCACCTTAAATTGATAAGTGAACGTCTGTCCGGACGCTATGGGACACTGGGAGATCCAACCAACGCCGTCCATGAAGGGTGTGTTTCTTTGATGCATCCCATGCCAATGTATGGAAACTGCGTCGCTAAGAAGTAGGTTTCTCACATGAATAACAAGCTCCTGATGCTCGTACACGACTATTGGTGGACCGGGGATCGTGCCATTGACAGTGATTGCCATTCGGTTCACCCCATCCACCGTCACAACGTCTTTGATGTCAACCTATTTGTATAAAGTGAGAAATATTTGAACCTACGCAAAGGTTTTTACATTTTTCGTTTTCAAATAAAGAAATTTGTTTAACGATTTCGTTAGAAAACCTTTTCCCATATGAGCATTAGTATCTGCCTACTTGGACAAATATCTGACGTCAATTCTGACTTCACTAAAATCTGTTTGTTACCTTCGATGCATCACCGGCTGCTGGATTGTCGTGGTAAAAATACAAACTGCCGTTGAATGGTTTCACAAGCTTTTTCTCTTTTATCATCGTCAGCGTCTCTCGCACGATCAACCAGTATTCGCATTTTTTGGCGTCCGGGTTGCATTCTTTGTATTTGTATCCATCCGAGACTTCGATGCTCGTGGCATGCCCCACGAAAAAGAACAACAACACAATTGTAACGTACATTTTTATGTGGCTAGAAACCCAACGTGTAAAGTGTTACAGTGATAAGTCGCTTTCGATAAAAAGAAGCTTTTATTTTATGCAAACACAAAATATATATCCATGAAAAATGGGTGGGATGGATGTGTTTGCAAAAGACAAAGTATGTGTTTGTTTTGAGAGTTTTGACGTTGGAAAAGAATCTTGTGAAATAAATAAATAACATTTCGTTTGAGTAAATCAAGAAAATGTAAAATTACGCAATGCAACAAAATGAATATTAAACCTTTGTGAAAACCAGTTCTTGAAGCTACTACAATACCATTGCAGAGGTGATACGTGTTGGATGCCTTACATTCATCTGGGGATACAATTGCGCTCGCTGAATATACTTTCCCAAAACAAAAGCAATTGCAAAAGCGATTCAATGTTTAAATCCGTAAGGAAAACAGTAGAATTAGTACATAATTAACTATTACCAACGACATCTTTGTTTTGCATCTCTCTCTCTATATATATATTCCGGTTAAAAATCAGGACAGAAAAAACGCTTCTCCAAATGCCGACACATGTCAATACAGTCCGTTGTCAATGATGAAAAGAGAACGAAACCACTATGAAATTGATTTCAGTATGACTGGCCGACAACATGCCAAATGTTGAATATAGTATACTCCCGATAAGTGGGACTTTCACTAAGTGGGACAGTTTTTCTCGGTCTCTTGAGTGTCCCGCTTATCGGGAGTATACTGTATTTAGCTTATTATGAGTCGCAGGACGCACATTTCTTTTGCCGTGTATCAATAGGGCAATTACGCAGTTCTGTATATTTTTGCCTGCGGAGTATTGTCGTGGTTGTTTTCAACTCAAAAAGACTTGTGTAAGTTCAGAGAACATCTAGTTTTTATTATCTCAACACTTTGAACTCTTTAACATGAAGATGGTTTTGATTGGAAAGGATCTGTGGGACATTGTAAATGGTTCTGAAGTTTTAAAAGAAAAGTGCAAGTTCAAAAAGCGTAAAAACATATGGTTCTAGCCAGTGTTTGTTCATCTATTTCGAGTAAATTGCAAATCTATGTCAGATCTGCTGAAATTGGAAAGGAAGCTTAGGACTGCTTGACAAAATGTTTCCAGTAAAAGACGCGTTCGAGACAGATTTATCTTAGACGAAAGCTGTACTCGGCAAAACTTGTAAAGGTAGTTATTTGGTAGAGCGCATAAACTGTGTAAAACCGATTGCTGAACATTTGGAAGCTATAAGGGATCCTATAGCTGGACACGACTTGGTTATCATCTTGAAAAGTAGCCTGACAGAAAAATTCAACTTCTTGATTAAGGCACTCGAAACGGTGGATAGACCGTGGTGCATCGCAGCACATGACCTATGAGAGAAAAAGCATTGACAAATTTCAGAAACTCGACAAACCCTTATGCATCCAATGAGTTGCTGTCTTTACTTGTACGGAAAGAGTAATGTTTATCTGACAGTGCTAAATCATAAAGGAAAAGTCAACATAGTTTTGAAGGATGTACTTTACGTCCCCAAACTCCAGAACAAACTCTTCTCGCTTCGTACTGCAATAAATCATGGAGCGACTATGCAGATCAATGGAGATGGAAAAAGCTATGACATCGGTCATAAGCATGGGAAGTTATACAAACTTAACACAGTCACTGACTCTGGAGAAACTTGCTGTATGGGAAGTGAACAAGATTGAATTAACCTTTGACATCAGGGATACGGTCATTTAGGTTACAAAGCCCTAAAGTTGTTAGCTAAGAAGGAGCTGGTCAATGACCTTGAAATCAACACAAGCGAACACTGCGGAAAACAATGTGAAGGTTGTGCATTTGAGAAGCAGCATAGAAACTCGTTTCCGCTCGAGTTGATCCACAGTGACGTCTGTGGACCGATGAGTACAGATTCAGTGGGAGTATCAAAGTACTTTACTTTCATCAACGATTACATAAGATACACTGTTCTGTACACGATGAAGTCGAAAGGTGAAACACTCTTCAAAGAGTTCAAAGAGTATGTTGCTCTGATTGAGAATGCTACTGGGCATAAAGTTTAACAATTACGAACAGTCACGAAGATTCGTTACAAGGGAATTAAACACAAGCTTACAATTCGCTATTCACCTCAACAGAATGGTGTTGCGGAAAGAATGAACCGCACCATTCTTGATTTGACCAATGTTTCACCAAACCAACCTTGGTTTCTGGGCTGAGGCGCTTGCGACAGCTATTTACGTTCGAAATCGCAGTCCAAAGTTGAAGGAGAATATACCATCCGAATGCTGGTTTGATCAGAAACCATCCGTTGCTCATCCTCGTGTTTTCGGTGGCAAAGCTTTGGTTCATATGCCTTCCGAAAGTCAAAAGAACAAGTTAGCTATGCGATCGATTTCATGCATTTTCGTTGGATATCCCAGTCATAGCAAAGCATACAAGCTGTTTAATCCTGAAACAAGGAAGATGCTCCGAAGCAATGACGTGTTGTTTTTCGAGAAAGAGTTTCCGACAGTGGTAGATTGCATCGAAACGGAAATTGTTGACAAATCCTGTGAATTCTACTTTCTACCCAAGGATAATGAAGAAGAAGAAATCCAACAAGCTCTCGGAGAACGCATTCCTAATCCCGAGGAAGCTGTTGACGTGCGTGACGATGAAGACTCCGAGGCAGCTCCACAACGTTAAAGAAGAGCATCTGATCGATTCGGTGTTCGGACAGGTGAAAGGTGGACCCTGATCAAGAATGGAAACGTGGCAGAAGAAGATGGTGAATCAGCAAACTACCAAGAAGCAATGCACCACGATAAGGAGAAAGAATGGCGCGATGCTCGAGATCGATTTGTTAAACAAGAATGGGACCTGGGATCTTGTTAAACAACCACCTGGCAAACACGTGATCGGAAGTAATTAGATCTTCAAGGGAAACATGATGCCAATGGAGAAATCAGCAGGCACAAGACTCCACTTCTAGCTCAAGGATTTTCCCAGCAAGAATATATCGACTACGAAGACACCTTCGCTCCTGTTGCCAAGGATGTTGCCTTTTTTAATGTTGAGTTCTTGCTCTATAATTCGCTGTGTAGGTTTCTGTGTGACTGTAGGAGGTTTACCAAGAAGGTCTTCAAAGTGCTTTTGCCATATGGAAGGTCTTTCGTTTTGATCAGCAGCCTTAAGCTTGGCCTAATGGTTAATGAAAATTAAGCTTGGCCTAATGGTTAATGAAAATAATGTAAGGTTTAACGCATAGTCCAAAACTTCTTTTTCAAAAAAGCCGGAGGTAATGGATATTTTAGTTGCAGAAACAATAAAATTACGCCATCTACTAAATATTGAGTCATACAAAAATAAATTATTGGCTTAACTAGTTGAAATCAATGAGGATTATCCTTAAGAGAATATGAGCTCTTTATTCGAGACAAAAACATGGATGTTTTCATTCCTACACTGCAAAGAAAAAACTTTGTTGCTTTAAGGTAAGAACTCATATCTTATCTTTTGTGTATATAAGAAAATGTGTATGAAAAAATCAAATGCTTTCAGTTCATTTTCATTAGTATGTTTGTTTTTAGTTCTGTTTCACATCCATTTAATAGCACTGCTATTAAATGGATGTGGAAGAACACCCAATCTTCTTCGGTTACTAACATCACTGGAGTTGTTTGTAAGCGCATATTTTTATTCAAGGTACCTATTATTTTTAAAAGGAAATTGATAGCAAAAATTTTTCTTGTCTTGAAAAGTGTTTGTGTATCATTTAATTGTGTAGGCTCATTTCCTGAATAACGTATCTGATCAAATAAAAGTGGAAGCTTTACTTAATTGCAAGGACACAACATTTCCTGCCTTTTTATGCCTTACAGCGCTTTCATCAGTTAAAAATATACCAATTATTTCTTTGTACCCTGAATGTGGTTTATTAAAATATAGGAATCTTTTTAATGTTAAAATAATGTTAAGATTCAAAAGTTGTTAAATAATTCAACTCCAACTGAATATTAAATGTTATGGTGTGATTCAGACAATTCTTCAATCAATAAAAAGAATTGGATACCAAATCACTTTGCACCGGTTGTTAAAAAAGAAATTTTCTTTCTTGTAAACAAACAATTCACACAAATTTAAAAAGAAATCATGTTTCGGTTACCTCAACTAATCCATTGAGTAAATATTTCCCACCGTTGAATGTTTCTCCTGATAATATTTTGGACAATAATGTTTCTTTAGAACCAAAAATCAAACGTGAAAAGAAAGAAGTGAAGAACACGGTAGGAATGATATCCGGTGTGAGCATCATCAGATGTTTTGCCCAGCTATCACATCACCTAGATGATGGAGGTAATAAGGATAGATTTACCATCAGATAGGTCAGATTGGAAGACAACCACTAATGTACCCCGCCCAACCCATGCCCAACTCATGCTACCATAGAAAACGGATGTTAAGCTGATAGATTTTATTTTAATGATTCAATGAACTAGTAGTGCTTTTTACACATGGGTCACTTTCTTTACTGAAACTATAGAGTATGAGCAGTAGCATGTTAACCCTTGTTAGCTTTGTATTTTACTGTGGAATAAAGGATATGGATGCTTATCCAATAAGGTCAAATATATTACATAACTTTCATAGCATACATTACTTTTTCTAAGTGTTATGTTTACAGGGCCCGCGCCTTGGAATTAAAAGTGGAGGGGCCACATGTAATATACTATCGGAGGAGGCGCCACTATGGTTGGCGCCGACGAGCCAAAATTTTTTTGAAAAATATGCCTTCTAGAATGGCTAAAAACGTACTCTTTTTTATATCCTTTCCTGAAAATTTATGATTAAGTATTATAAAAAAAAATCAAAACACAATTTTATTATTTCAAAGTTCAATTAATATCCTCTTGTAAAAATTTCCCAAAATGATTATGTCTCTTAGATTGACTTTCTACAAAGATGTTTCCCACTTTTACAAAACAAATTTTATCCGTCAACTCTTTATGTGTGTTTAATATAGCTAACGTATTAAATCGTTTTTGAGACATAGTCGAACGCAGCCATGTTTTTAATCTTCGGGCGGTTGAAAAAGATCTCTCTGCTGTTGCACTTGTTGCGCCGTTGACGAGAAGCAATTTTATAATCTGAGTGATGTTCGGCATTAGAAGGGTTTCTTGTTTTAGGCTTCTCAATACCGCAAATAAATCAGCAGCATGCTGTGGATTTTTTTCTTTTGTTAGCGTTTGGAGTATTGCTAACTCTGTGGGTATGGCAGCTACATCCACATCTTTACCATAAACTAGTTTTAATTGAGTCATCTCTTCGTCATAGGGTTGATTCGTTATTCCTTTCAGCAAGAGTTCTTCAAGAGAGGAGAAGGCTTTAAAACTTTCCTGGTCGAAGCGCGTCATCACAGCTTGAACTACAGAATCAATTGCTTCATAGAATATGGCTCTGTAGTGCTCTTCAGGTTTTGTTAGGTAATGAGGAGCTGCAGTAGCACCAGCTTGTTGATAGCCTTCCATAAAGGTGAGAGTTGAATAGTTAGGCCGGCTTCTTTTACGGGGTAGCAAAGGAAGATCCACTTGTGTTTTCTGGCTGGCTTTCTTGTTTACTAATTCATAAAACAATTTAAAGTTTTCTTCGGTTCTCATGCCTTCCAGTGTCTTTGTCGTTAGCATTGCAAATTGATGTCCACTTACTGCTGACATGTTCTCCCTTTGAAGAGGTTTGGACAGGTTGTCAGTCAAGCTAAATAATCGGTGTCCTAAGCACAACCCAAAAAAAACCGGAAAACTCTTCATTTGTGCTTGACAGCTAATGATTCTCGATCGAACTTCCCTCGTTAAATTTTCCACCAGACAAATATCTCAGAGTGATTGCAGGTTAGAATAGTTGTCGATAATTTTCTTGAAACAATTTGCTCTCACTGTCCAGCGAGTTTTGGACATCTTGTCTAATGAGGTGCCACCATCGACGTCGTAATTATCTACGCCTTCAACATTTTCCGACAGCGTACCTAGCATCTTCTCTCGCTTTGGTGAAAATTTAATGAGGACACAAATCTCCCCAACAGTTTCCATTGTGTCCCCAAGTATCTTACAATTCGACGTGAGATCTTTAACCGCCAGGCTTAGTGAGTGGCCAAAACAGTGAGTTGGGAGAGCTTTGGGCTGAAGCGACAAAATTTGAGTTGCCACACCACTTTGTTTACCAAACATGTTACTCGCCCCGTCATAAGTTTGGCCACGACATTTATCAATTGGTAGATTGAGTCGAAGCAAGATATCCTTAATCGCGGCAACTAAGGTGTCAGATTTAATGTTATGCACTTCGTAAAATCCAAGAAACACCTCGTTTGCTTGAAATCCCTCGTCTACTGTTCTTACACAGAAACTCATCTGCTCTTTATTGCTGCAATCTGTATATTCATCGCACATTATAGAAAAAAAAACATTCATCCGAATTTTATCCAGTTTAGAGGAAAGTACCTGGCGAGCCATAATGTCAAGTAATTCATTTTGCACGTCATGGTGAATATATTTCTGACCTGATTGACCCAAAGTTTTCAGAATGTTACGGTCTTTTGTGCCAAGTAATAATAATAACTGAGTAAAATTATCTTCATTATGTGTCCCTTGTAGTGCTATCCCTTGTCGTGCCAGATAACGAAGACTTTGCATAACATCGATGAGGTAGGCACGGTGCATACGTCTCGAGTCGATCAAGTTTTTGTTGGTTAATTCTTGAATATCGGCGGATGGTATCAAGTGATAAACTGCTGCGGCTTGGTGACATTTTGATTGTTGGTGCTCTTCAAAGCATTTTGGAGCTTTTTTCTTACAACGAAATCCTCGACTGATGTACGTCTCCTCCTTGTTTCTTTCTGCCAACAGAGTACCCTTTTTCGACTGGGTAGCACAGTAGAAGCAAAGTAAACAGTCGCGCCTTAATTCAAAACAAAAAGATTAAACTGTATAGTAATTGTAATACCGTATGCAGGAATATTATCATAAGAAGTGCCCTATAATGAATATTAATTATATCAATAATTACAGCAAAATAATCTTACCTTTTGTCATAGTGTAACCAAGGAAACTTTTCAAACCAGTTTGCTTGACATGATCTTTCTCTTTTTCCAATAACAGTTTTTGGGAAAGCGTAGTTTTTATTTGGTTGAAAAATTTCGCTTTCAGTTTTTTCGCAAGCCTCAGTTTCAGTTAACGGTGGACAAACTTCATTTACGTCAGCACTCTGCTCTTCGCATGTTAAATTTTCTTGAGGATTTTGTTCTTTTGTTGATTTAAAAAAGTCAGTTAGTTTTTTACTCATTCTTGTTTCACTTTTGCGACCTCGCTATATCACATACACTTTTTTCTTGATTCTTCGATTAAGCATTCGAAAGACATTCCATTGTAAAAGAAGCTACAAACATCGTCTTTATAAATCTAATTTATGACCCATAGTGTGTATGATCAATCACCTATGAGTTTTTGACATCTAATACAAAATCAAATTGTAGTATGCATTTGCTGCATTGTAATTCTGGGCTCTAACAAATATTTCTTAGTCAAAAAGTGGGGGGGGCCATGGCCCCCCCCCTATGGCGCGGACCCTGGTTTAGGTGTTATGTTAGGTAGTGAAAGGGTGAAAAAGAGCGCTCTCCTTTGTAGTTTAGGTTCTGCTTAGGGAAAATTAATTTCTTTGTTACAGTAGAGTTTTGTAGATTCATTAGGTAGACTTTTTATGTTGTTTATGTAGAATTTAGACATGGACATACATAACGTGATAACATTGATTGTTGACAACTCGACCCTACAAACAAATGATAACAATACTCTTTCATGTGAGATGGAAGGAACCTTGTCGTGGTTCACATGCTTAAGTTAAGTACAGTGCCATTTACATGGTCTGTCTTAAAAACAAATACCTTCCTTTTTTGAAAAAAATAAAACTTCAAGCATCAAATATTGTTGTTTTTAATTTTTACACCTCAAATCCTAGGTTTCTAAAACCCCATTCACCGGGACCACGTATCTGAATTCCCTTGAGCAATTTCTTCAGAATGCATTTTCAGATGTTAACGTTTTATTGCTTTTAAACTTTAGTTTTTACTTTTGATTGTTATTTTAAATTAATTACAGCAATTTTTCAAAAAAATTTGTTAATTATGACGTCATTAATGAAAACAAAAAATTGTTTGAATTTTACGTTTTTTGCATCACCCTAAAAAAATCCTAGATCCGCCCCTGTATTGCTCCAAATTTTGAATGGTGATCGAAAACGATCATATTTATCAGAATAATCTGGTTAAAAATCTCAAAACCCAGCGTGAGCCCATGCGCATGCGTAAAATTACATCGTCCATAGATCGTTCTACTTAAGGTTATTTAAAACAATTTTTTGTGTATGTACAGCTCTGTTATTGTGACACCGGCCCGTGAAAAAAAACTCGAAAAAAACACGGAAACCAGGCAAAATATTTATAAACAATATTTAAATGGCTATAACTTCGATATTTTCTTTTTGGGGTTTGGCACTAGATTACTCATTTTGGCTCGGCACCGCGATAATCCCATAAAGAAAAAAAAATGAAAAAGCAAAGGCAAATAACTTCGTGAATTTTTACGTGAAAGAAGAAGCCATCCTCGTCATGATATAAGAAATCCGAATTCTAATTCGTAATAATTACAGTGTTATTGTCCCACATAAAAACCCCACTTTAGCCTAGTGCCACCGGGCCATATTTTTAATATGCTGCTAGTTTTCCCATCAATAAAATAATTAGTTTAAAAATAATAGACGATGCGCTACGCCAAAATTTCCTTGGAAACAAAACAAACAAAGTGATTTTACAAACCTGATTGAAAACGATCAAGAGTAACGTCCTGATAAAGAAAATAATTACTGGCCATACCAAAACTACTTAACGGTTAAACTAGAGGGCTTTTTAGTCTTGATGACGTCACAATGTAAACAAAAATTTGAAAGAATATATATATATATTAATCGACAGATATTTTGATTCTGAGCAAAAATTCTTGAAAGTACAAATATAACAAAACGCCCATTTTCTTTTCTGGCTCTTTTGCCTTCTTTATAATGTGTGTTAAAAATGGATAAAATGTCAGAATGATTGATTGAATATCTGATTTCAGAATGAAATCATTTAGCAGAACTTGGTGACAAGTCAAGAAAATGTCTAGAAACCAGATGACACCTAGAGACATAGTAGATCTGTGAACGGTTCCCACGGTAAACATTTTAATTCTAGTTAGCTTTTATTTAGTAAATTCGTACGGCTTCTCGCTGTCGTCGTAATCCGAAGAGATGTCTACTTCAGATAACATCATATTTTTGGAAAAAACTAATATTTTACGTACAAGTCAGTTTCTCGATAATAAATACTAACTACATGAAGTAAAAATTACTGAAGAAAACATAATAAAACAATAGTAACCTAAAAACATTAATTTTCCATTTTGTTTCGCTTCATTAAATCTTAGACTTGTTCAAGATTCATCGCAAACGCAAGAATTAGAAAGAGAAAGTTTTACCAAAAAGGGAAGCTTAACAACCCTTAACCTTTCAAAATGAGACAGAAGTGCCGTACGCAAAAAAAACTACGAAAACGTAAAATGAGTCTTGACGTTTAATAACAATAATCCAAAAATTATCAATTGTAAGATTATGAAACTTGGTGTAGCTACGTAAAACAAACATCAAAAATCTTCCGAAGTTGTTATCTTTATACCATTCTTCATTCGTTCACTCATCGAAAAAGAAATCTCTAAACAATACAAACATTTTGAAAAGGTAAAACAAACCTGAATTAAAACGAAAGATTCTTACCTGAATTTTAGTTGACATTTTACCGAAACTAGATAGGTTCTTCAAACTCCTCTTCTGTATCATCTTATTCTGTACCTTCTTCATATTTTTTATTTTCATTAACCTCTTCAGTCACAAACAGTTTTTCTAATGACTGAATATGCTTTATGACATATGTCAACCTTTCATTTAGGAGAACTCTGTTACCACCATTCTTCGTGTAAAGCGACGAACGTAAAATAGTTTCTTGGTTTTTCCAATAAGAAAGACAGTTGCTTATTTCATTGCTGATCAAGGCAACTTCTTCCTGAGCACGCATTTTTCTCAGGAAGTACTGCACCGACATACGCTTTATGTTTTCTGGATCGCCAGGCGTGGAGTTAGTTTGTTTCTTAGTCATATTTAACTATAACAACAAACGTTTATTCAGAGATTTCATTTGACAATGTGAATTCAAAGTGTGCAAAATCTAAAACATGACTACCGTAAATGCTCGAGTTGGCTCCCTGGGAACTAATTAATTTATGATTTTATCAGTGGGGGTTTACTCGAGGAGAGCCTATTCGAGGGGGGGGGGGGGCTAATAAAAAAATGTGGTGTGACTAACCCAGAAAAAAAATATATGCATATGTTCATCAATACTTCATACGTGTTCAATTCAAAATATCAATGTCTTCGGCATCATCGATTGCTTTATCGAGGATCAAGTAAGGTGGGTAAGCCTCCTGTATATCTGTCTCATCAGGAACGAACGGATTTTCTTCCGTGCCGTCGGGCAATTGTAACTGGGCCTTTAGCATTTCCTGTCCCAAGCTGCATGACATACCTGGTTTAAAACACGTTATTTCTTTATCCTGACTGCCGTCAGTAGCAACTGAGACTCCACATGCGATGAACGACTTTATAATCATGCGTACTGAAAGTTGTTCCCAACTCTCTAGGATCCATCTCACGAATTCTCGTCGAGGTGGTGCTTTTAAGTGCCCACATTCGGTCTATTGGTTAATACCGCCCGCTGCTAGCCACCTGTCGTATTCTTTAGTGCAATAAGCTTTAAAAGGTTTATTCCAACAAACGTCTGGTGCTTGGATGTACTTAGTACAACCACCAGGAATAATGAACCATAAATTGGCTAATTGCTGAGAGTAGTTGTGCTTTGAGAAGCTCTTCAAAATTTTGCTGTTTCTTTGCTGCTGGCCGTTGCTTTGGATTTGGATTTTTGTTCGAATTGGAGTGTATTAATTGATTACTGTGGAGTCGGTTTGGTGTAGAGGGGGAAGTTATTTTTGTTGTAAAATTCCTTGAAACGTGGTTTAAAACAGTTGGTATTTTCTGTTTTTGCTGATCAAAGTTTACATTCTCTCAACTGTTCTAAAGTCTTAAGTTCTTTTAGTTCCTGTGTTTCACTCAGAAATCCTTTAAACATAATTGCCCCATTTGCAACATAATTACTATCAATTGTTAGTACAAAAAATTTTAATTGATTGTTTTAATTGTTTATTAACTTATCGTTACACGTCTGTTAAGTCAATCAAATTGCTTAACAATCCTTTTTTCCTTTCTTACTTTTAATTACTGTATATAAAACTTTATCTTTGCCTTAAACTGTACTCCATTCATTTTATTTATCATGTCATCTAACAAGTCATCTTTCGGTCGAATTTTGAAAAAACCTGACAGATTCAATAAAAATCGGTCCAATCTGAGCGCCCATTGTTCCAACGATAATTGCACCAGTGTTGACAGCATTATTTATTTTAGGCACTGCACACGTTGTTCAAAATACTATTGCAGTGAGTGTTGTGAGTTCAGTAGGGACATCATTGAGCTTCTCAATGAGAAAGTTGATAACTTTTGGTTCTGTCCGGACTGCACTAAACCTGCTCTAAATGCAATCTTTGTAGAAAAAGATATTGAATCCAGATGCGCAGCCTACTTTGAAAAAATTGAATCTCGCCTTTTTCTCTCTCAAAGCGTCTCATTCTTTATATATCTTTATTTTCCAGCATCAAAGACAGCATTGAGACAAACGCCTCATTAATTCAAAAATTAGTTGATGACAACTTGAATCTTAACACTCTAATTTCCAATTTAAAAAATAGTGTCAAGGTTGATTGTTTAGACTCCAAACATACTCTAACTAAAGAAATTTTTAAAAATATTGAAGATCACAACTGGCGCAAAAATAATTTGATAATCTATGGTTTGAAAGAGACTAAATCGGTTAGTAACTCATTGCAGGTATTGGGTCTTATTAAAAATCAGCTTAGACTTAATATTCGCATTGACAATATTAAAATTTGTGAAAGACTCGGTCCTTTGCAATCTGCTAAAATTCGACCGTTACGAGTTACTCTGCGTGATTATGACACAAAAATTTCCATCTTAAATCACAAATGGATTTTGAAAGAAGCTGATGGAAATATCTTTATTAATCCAGACAGGAGCAAGGAGGAAAGGGATATATTCAACAAACTTCGAGTTGAAGCTAAACAGAGAGAGGCTGGTGATAGTTCGGGGGAATGGGTCTACCGAGTAAGAGGTCCTCCATGGAATTTGTTTGTAAAACAAATAAAGAAAAACCCCTCCTTAAATCAAAACGCAACAACAAAGCCAAAATAAAGTTGAATACTCATCCTCCATTCTCTTTAGCTTTTAGCAACATTCGTGGCTTTCGTACCTATTATTCGGATGTGGAGGCTTTTTTGATAAAAAATAATCCGGATTTATTAGCACTTTGCGAATCTAACCTAAATGCTGGTATATCTTCTAATGATTTCCTTGTTCCTAGATACCTACCTTTGTTTAGATTGGACTCCTCTATTCATATGCATGGTCTAGCAGTTTATGTCAAGGAAACTTTACCAATATTTCGTGAAATTGACCTGGAAGACCCCAATCATCCTTTCATGTGTTTTCGTTTGTCTCTTCTACATTCAACTAGTTTTTTGTTCTTTCTCTATCGCTCTCCATCTTCTCAAGACTGTTCTGTTATCAAATCAGTTTCAAAGTCTGCTGACTTAGCTCTTCTTAATCATCGCTCAACCAACATCTTTGTATTTGGTGACTTTAACATTCACCATAAACAATGGCTAAGATTCTCGAATGGAACAAGTAGCTCTGGTGTCGAAACCTATAACTTTGCAGTATCTCAGTCTCTCTCGCAATTGGTTGATTTTCCAACCCGCATTCCTGATCACTCAAGTCAATCGCCCTCCTTGTTGGATTTATTTTTGACCTCTAACTCTGAAATTTGTAAGATATCTCATAGCGCTCCACTGGGTCGTTCTGACCATGCTGTTTTGGAGGTCAAAATTAATTTCAATAGGCAAGTTTCCCATGAACATCCCATGCATAGATAGCGATCTTTTTTAGATATGATCTTGCGGATTGGCTAAAATTTCAAGAACACATTCAGTCTGTCCCTTGGGAAAAAATTCTTTCCAATTCAGTTGATGATTGTGTTAATGTAACTACTTCAATAATATCTGAAGCAATACGATTATTTGTTCCGTCAGGGAAATATCAGTTAAAACCTCATTCTTCGTCATGGTTTTCTCCAGCTTGTGCTGCAGCCATAGCTCATCGCAATCATTTCTTTCATCGCTACCGTCGTGATGCGACTGATCATAACAGACAACTGTTTATTGCCTCGCGCAATAATTGTAAATATGTTGTTCGTAAAGCTAAAACTGTTTTTGCTGAAAGGACTAAAGATCTTATCAAATCCAAAGAAATAGGTTCTTGCAAATTTTGGCGTATTATCAAAAACGTCCGGGGTAGTTCTAAAACATCTGTACCTCCACTTTTCAATGGTCCTGAAGTCATTAGTCTATCTAAGGATAAAGCTGAACTATTCGCTAAACTCTTCAGTTCTCATTCCACCCTCGATGATTTTGGTCATGATCTCCCTTATTTCTCCTCCAAAACTGTCCAGACTTTACATGATTGCTTTATATCTCCTGATAAGGTTTCTAAGATTATTAACAAAATGGATTCTAATAAGGCTACTGGACCGGATGGCATTCCTGTAATTGTACTTCAAAGATGTTCTACTGAGTTATCTCCCGTTTTGTGTGCTCTTTTCAAAAAGTGTTTGGATGAATCCTGTTACCCTTCATCTTGGAAGTTTGCCTCTGTTATTCCAATTTTTAAAAATTGTGGTGAGCGATCTCATCCTTCTAATTATAGACCAATCAGCTTCATTTCCATCTTAAGCAAAGTTTTTGAGACTTTAATTAACCTGAACTTAGTTGAATTTATTGAAAAAAATAATTTGTTTTACGACTCCCAGTATGGGTTTCGTTCTGGGCGTTCCACTGCTGACGTTTGACAGTTATAAGTGAACGTTTTTATCGTGCCCTTGATGTCTCTGGTGAAGCGCGAGCAGTTGCCTTTGAAATCTCCAAGGCATTTGATAAAGTCTGGCATCGGAGGTTACTGCACAAACTTAAGGCATATGGTTTAAAAGGTCTATTTTTAAATATTATCTCCTCCTTCCTTTCCAATCGTAAACTCAAGGTGGTTCTTAACGGTCATTCTTCTTCCATTTTTTCCATCAATGCTGGTGTTCCTCAAGGTTCAGTTCTCGGTCCGACTCTGTTCCTACTGTACATTAACGATCTCCCAGAAAATTTATCATCCAAAACCGTTATTTATGCTGATGATTCAACATTGTATTCCTGCCTTAATAAATCAGATGATTGTGATAAAGTTAGAATGGCTTCTGATCTGGAAAAAGATCTCAATACAGTAGTTGAATGGGGTAAGAATTGGCTTGTTAATTTTAATCCATCTAAAACTAATCTTCTTTCCATTAATCATCTCAATCATGCTTACTTACCTCGAATTTTGATGAATGGTTCTCATTTGCCTGAAAGCAATTCATTTTGTCTTCTTGGTCTTATATTTACCAGCGACCTCTCATGGCAATCTTATATTGAAAATATAGCTAAATCAACTGCCATGAAGATTGGTTCTCTTTTACGAAAAATGAATTACCTCACTCCTGAATGCGTCCTTTACATATACAAATCATCAATTCGTCCATGTATGGAATACAGCTGCCACATTTGGGCAGGTGCACCAAAAAATTGCCTGAATTTGTTAGACCGTGTTCAACGGCGTGTTTGCAACGCAATTGGCGAAAACCTTTCTTTGAAATTGGACTCCCTTTCACAACGGCGGAACGTAGCGTCTCTTTGTCTCTTCTACAAGTTTTTTTATGGCCGTTGTTCAAGCGAACTATCATCTCTTACACCTTCTCTCAAAATTTTTCTCCGTTCTACTAGGTTGTCTTCTTCGTCTCATCAATGGACTGTTTGTGTTCCAAATTGTCGTAGGGATTTTTATAAAAACAGTTTTTTTCCGCGTACGTCCAGACTTTGGAACTCACTTCCATCTACATGCTTTCCTACTGAATTTAACCTTCAACTGTTCAAATCTAATGTTCATCGCTACCTTAAATCTGCTTAACTTCTCCTGTAGCTCTTTACTCGCAAGTGGCCTTTTAGGCCTTGTTTTGAGCAATCTCCAATAAAAAAAAAAAATTCATGATATAATATGTTACCGATTTAGCCCCCATGAGTGTTTAAGTAAACACAACATTTGGGCGGGGGGGCTAATTAGAGGGGAGGAGCTAATAAAAAAATTCAGATTCAATGATGGGGGTTTATTCGAAGCGAGGGCTTATTCGAGGGGGGGATCAACACGAGATTATGGAGATAATGCTGCGCTGTGAAAAGTGCTGTTGTACGCAGCTACCAAATGTTGTTTTATGTATACATACATTTATGCATTTTGGTTTAGATGTGCTTGTTGCTATATGTATGTTTAATACATGTTGAAGTTTACGCATATATATTGTGTTATTTAATAGTTGAATTTCTTCTTTCATTTGTTTATCAAACGGCAAACAGATACAGAATAGTAAGATACAGTTTTTGGAAGCTTTATGGTGTTTTAGACCATTAAGATCTTGTAACTAATATCATGGTTTGCTGATCATTGTAAAATAAATAAATATCTCTCTCTATTGTATAAACATAATTATAATTAGATTCAATTGCATGGCATGTATCAGGCAAAATTTCAAAACATATTTATATAAATAAATGTCTCCTATATATATATATATATATATATATATATATATATATATATATATATATATATATATATATATATATATATATATATATATAATGACTAATAAAGTGGTCAACTATCTCCTCGTGCAATGTATTGATAAGTACAGTTGAGAATGCAGGGCAAATGTATTGCATGTAATGGAGTGCCACTTTTCTATTTATTCTATAAAGCATTTTCAGCATCAACTAAAATCACGGCTTCCGTGTCTTCATTAGAAAACACGTCTCGCATGGTGTGAATGGCCGCTTCAGAGCCACCTTTCAGACCTGTCAAAGCTTGAAGTGAACAAGCCGCTTCCTGTATTTCTGTCTTTAAAACCCATCCAATTGCTTTTCCGACAATTCGTCGAAGCACTTCTCCAATTCAAATTGGACGAACGCCAGGATTTTTGTTTAGAGGAATTAATCGGCAGGCCACATAAGGTTCAAGAACAAGCGGGTCTATAGTGTTGGTAGATATTTTTCGTGCAAATAAAACGATCTGTTCGCAAAGATCACTACTTTCATTTTTGTGTTTTTGGCTAACCAGAATTAGTTTGAATTGTTCAGAATCAAAATCTGATGGTCCTGCAGCACCTTTCGTCAATCGGGCAGATTTCTCAATCATAGCTTCGTCAATGGAGTCAAAAAACCCCTTTATGCACTTCTTCTATTGGTCCAATAAATAAAGTATCATTTTGGATTTCCGATGGTTTAGGGTGTTTTTCTTTAAGCTGTTTCAAGGTATTTTCATCAGATGGAAGGATACCATTATCCCATTCTTCAGAGAGAAATTTGAAACATAAGTTTTGAAAATATTCTCGCTGCGTCTTCGTCTGTTCTTTTTTTTGAAGATATCAACTTCTTTTGGATGTTTCTACCCTCCTTGATTAGGTCGCAGATATCGCCATTAGTCCATGTGATTAATCTATCATGTAATCTTTTTAGATGGTCTTTCGCTTTGCTTTTTCTGTATGTTTTCTGCAGTAGAAGTGAGGGCAATACCATGAATACTTTTAACGATATCCCTTTTAACTGAGTGTCACTATTAAATTGTTTCATTTAAAACGTTAATTCTTTGATGAAACCTTTGACAGCTTGACTAGATGGTATTCTGAAAAAATTTCCCTCCAATTTATTATCTCTTCATATGCATTATCGATGGTGTTAACAAAATCTACACTCACAATATTTTTCCAATTGTTAGTTGGAATTCTATTAATTCTACCGTACGATGGGAGATTTGGTATTAGTTTGCTGGTTGTTTTCAAATCTGTTTATTTCTGGTAATGCTGGTAGCATTCTTGGTGTTCGTAGTGTTTTCGGGGCGAGATAAATTGTATTATTTGTTTTGTTGTCATTTGTTGGAGTCTCAGGATCGAACGATGCCGGTCTATTTTTGCATTTCAACATGTGGCGTTTTATACCTGCTGCTGTAAGTAATTCGTGTTTGCAGAAAAAGCACGAGTGTCTTGACTCATTTGTTGCCATATTCTCAAGATTTGATAAAAGTTAAAATATTAAGTACGATGAAATGTTAAAAGGTGTTTTTAAAAAGTTTTTCGAATAGATCCCATACCACATCTTGCATGATGACAATGCGCAATTTATTTAATTAAACAAAATTATGAACGGATGTTGTTTAATTGAAGTTTGCGATTTTAAAATGTGATTACCACAACAACAAGTAAAATCTCTTAAAATGCTTAAAACAAATAAAATATGAAAAGAAACGTTTTCCCAGACTCAAACCCTATTTTTTCATGATATGGGGCAGTCCACTGGGGTTACAACCCAATCTCCCGAAGATCCCTAACAACCCACAAAAAGGAAGAGAGAATGGATACTTGACTTCGAATATCTGAAGGAAATGCTTCAGCATGAAGCATGAAAAAATAGGGTTTGAGTCTGGGAAAACTTTTTGAATTTTATATTAAGTCTACTTGACTTAGTCCATTTCGCTTGGGAAATTATTTGTTTTGACAAGAAGCCAACAATGTTCTTTCGTTAACAATGATTGCCAATTGTTCTGAGGAAACAGTAAAGAGATGGAGGACTAAAAGAATATTTTCCGTTGTAGAAATTGTAATTTGATTTTTAAAGTTACTATGTGTTATAAACAAGGTTGGATATATTAGAAAGTGAATGCAAAATACAGGCTAATAATTTAATTATTTTTTTTATTTGATGTTATATGTTTAATTGATTCCGATTTTATCCTGTACATAAATATTCGTTAATAAATAAATGATATATATATATATATATATATATATTATATGTACCACAAATACCACCGCTTTACATTTTAATTATTCTTAATTGTATTCATTAATTTATTGAAATTCCCTTGAGAGTAATATTTATCATCATCATCTGGTCGAGCTTGCTCGGACATGTAGTATATCACGCCATTCTTTACGGTCCCGCATCAGAGCTGAAAGATCATCAGGTGTGCATTCCATGTCTTTGCAGAGTTGGTCTATGTAGGTGGTGGCTGGTCGGCCAGGTCTGTTCTTGCCATGCAGTGGCGACCAAAGCAAAAGGTCGCTAGCAAGTTCATGCTCCGCTCTCCAACAGTGACCTACAAAGCGCATTCTGCGTTCTCTTAAGATTTTTGAGATTGGAGCGATGTTTCCACACAGTTACATTTTGTAGGATGCTGTTTCCAGGATAAATTTAATGCAGCTCTAAGCATTTGAGTGTAGGTTCCATCGAGTCTGGATTCAAGAGTCTTGGTTAATGTCCATGTAATCGTACTAAACATCTAGACAGCCTCAACTGTAGCTCTAAAAAAGCTACGTTTAAGATGGTTTGACAGTTTGGATTTCCATACAGTTTGAATTTTATTCAAGGCTCCCCACGCTTTTCCAATGCGAATTTTCATATCTTGCTCTGTGGAGCTTATTTCACTTTCAAAATATTTAAAACTTTTGACAGCTTTGATCTTTTCTCCGGATGTTGTTTGAATTGAGCCTTGTTGGTTTAAGGTCAAAAACTCTTATTCAAGATTTTTTTTTTTAATGAAATCTTCTAGAAGAAGTACGTTTCTGTTAGAAGAATCGTGGAAAGCAAAACGTTTCCCTTGTTGTGCATTAAAATCTCCAGCGATGATACGAAAATTGTGTTTAGGAACTGCTTTTACCAGAGATGACAGACTTTGATAGAACTTTTCAGCATCTTCTAAGCAACTGACGTTGGTTGGAGAGTAACATGATATAATTGTGGCAGTAGGGTTTCCCTTGAAGTTGTCTATAACAGTTCTAGACTCTATTTCTTCAATATTATTGAGAGCTTTAAGAGCTCGTGGACTAAGCAGCATGCCTACTTCACCAATGGTTACATTTATAGTGTTGTTGCATGCTGAAGCTGATACAAAAGTCCAACCTTTTCCAACATCATGGTATTTGAGATTGATATTAAGATGGAATAACCTATGTTCTTGAACACATATCACATCAATTTTTTGTGCAATTGCAGATGATACAGGTTCAGGTAGTTGATTGACTGTAATGTGTGCGAACATTGAAGGTTGAAATTAAAATTTGTTTTTTGCAAGCCAAAAAGTTTTTGTTTTGGTGGATTTTGATTTTGACTCTGAAGCTGATTTTTCGAACGTTGTGCCAGAGTCGTAACAGCAGAAAACCGCGCTCCTTGGTGACCACGTGACGAGCGATGTAGTATGGATTTGAAATTGTGATAGTCATTATGTCCTTCCGTTGCTGGTTTCTGAACGGATGGTGCGCCAGGCCTAAGGTCAGGGTTTGAAATCAGAGTTTTCCTTCTCTTATGCTAACTGCTGACCAAAGCTAACGAGGTCTACCTCCCCATTGGTTTGAAATCAGAGTTTTCCTTCTTCCAGGCGGTCTGCTGACCAAAGCTAACGAGGTCCACCTCCTTGGTGTTTTATAGTTTCCACCAACTAGTGTATTCTATCGATGTATTGACATCATCGTTAGGAAATTTTCCAGTCAAGGCTGAAGAAGCTCTCTTCCCCATGTTTTTTTCCCACCGGACATCAACCCGCTATTTTAATGCCGCAATGTAAAAAGAAGTTGTAAACGAGGTAGTAGTAAAAAGATAAGTTAGTTGTAATAAAAATAAAAGTTTAAAATTACAATATATGCAGGCAAGTTAAAAGTTTTAAATTAAAAGCTGGGTTCGAAATATCCTCATAAACACGCAATTTATTACATGAGGATAATTATATACAGAAAAATAGTAAAATCAATAGATTTTCCGAATGGAAACCAGTCCGATGATTGCAGTGGCGATATGCAATCTTTCGTCAACAATGATTACCAATTGTTCTGAGGAAACAGTAAAGAGATGGAGGACTAAAAGAATATTTTCCGTTGTAGAAATTGTAATTTGATTTTTAAAGTTACTATGTGTTATAAACAAGGTTGGATATATGAGAATGTGAATGCAAAATACAGGCTAACAATTTAATTATTTTTTTTATTTGATGTTATATGTTTAATTGATTCTGATTTTATCCTGTACATAAATATTCGTTAATAAATAAATTATGTATATATATTATATGTACCACAAATACCACCGCTTTACATTTTAATTATTTTTAATTGTATATTGAAAACCCATTATTTTATTGAAATTCCCTTGAGAGTAATATTTATTGTATACTCAAAAACATATTTCTTGTTGTTTTGGTGCAGTGTGTATTTTCTGTATTTATGACTTTTTTGCGTACAGAAGTCAAGTGCTTTAATAAGTTATATGCATTTTTTATGTTTGTCCTGCTATTTTTATAATTTCCTTTTAGACTAGAAAATCAATTTGGTTGTAAACATAAAAGGTAATTTCTTGCTTTTTAATTTTCAAATCAGCAATAAAATACAAGTTTTCGTTTTGTATTGAATTGCTTTTGTCTACATGTTTTTAAATGTACGTTTTTGTCTACGAAACCTTTGTTTGAATTGTGACCTATTGTTTTGGCCGAGCAAAGTTTTGTCTCCCCTTTTCTGCAAACGCATTCAATAGAGGTTTTCGACAGTCAATATTTGTAAATATTTACACAGGATAATACACTTCAGTCATATTATAAAATAAACTGTTATCAATGTGAGTCCTGTCTTAATGTATGTACATTGAATGTGTGTTAGTAAAAAACATAGAAATAAGTTAAGAAGTTAAGATAAAAAATAAAAGTATTTATTTATAGCTGCAGCGTCGTCAGCAAACCATACTTGTTTCGCATTTAGTTCAGAGTTACTCAGAACATCAATAATAGTCGTTGTATTAAGCAAATACCAGGCCATCGCTAACGGATCACCCGGGGTTCCCCTCTTAAGAAGCAATTTCGTGACCTCCAGAAATGAACAACCTAGAAGGTGCTCGGTATGTGTTGATTATATACAAAGCAACAACCGGACAAATGATTTAGATGTTGTGGAGAGCAACTGAACGATTCATGCAGTTAAATGCGTTTTGAGCGTCGATCAACAGAACCGCATCTGTAGCTTCGTTATCGAATACTTGGCTCATCGCGTGTATTGCTGCCTTAGCCCCGGCACCATGACCTGAACATGTTTGCAAAGGTCCGGCCGCCTCTTTTATCTCATCATTAATCGACCACGAGATGACTTTGCCAACAATTCTTCTCCGCACTTCGCCTACCCCTATCGGTTGGATTCCCGGCTTTTTATCTAGAAGTATTAGTCTAGAAGCGATGTATGCTTCGAGTAAATTTGGGTGGTAACTACAAGTCAACATGTTTTTTGACAAAGTAGCAACTTCTTCTCTCAAGTCTTTGCCCACCGAGCAAAAGTTTTTAGAACACAAGATGCGACGATACAAATCGGCGTCCATCCCGGTCGGCCCGGCCGAACCTTTTGTTCTAAGCGCGGCTGTTAAGACGGCTTGTTCGTTAATTGAGTCGTATGTATACGGCGCAATGTAATCGACGGGTCCAAACAGGAGCGAATTTTCTGTTATAGGTGCCGGCTCAGGATGTTTTGCTTTTAACTCGGCAATGACTTCATCGGAGATAGCAAGAACTCCACTCGAGCTTTCGTTATCCAGGAACTTCAATGCTGCAGATAGTTTACCTTCCATAATTAGTTTACTAAAAATTCACGAAATGTCTTCTAGCGATTTAGTTATTTTTGCGGAAACAAACTTTTTCTGAATTCCATTGACTTCTTTTAACAGAAGATGCAATTCACCGTTTTTCCACATTTCGAGTCTTCTTGATACGCAAACTGTATGTTCCTTTTGATTTAGCAGATGGTTTCTGGAGAATTAAAGCTGGTAATATCATGAAAGATTTCATTGCGATCGAATTCAACATAGTGTTTCTTAGATTGAATTGCTTTAGCCAGAATGTCATGTCATTTCAACAACGCTTTTCCGGCTTTACCGGATGGTATGTTAAACAAATTCCTGCGGAAATGTACAACTTTATCATATGCTTTAGAAACGACATCAATCATTTCTGTGCATGACATCTTTCCACGGAATATTATATTTGATGATTCTACGGGAAATATCTGTACTCTAGGCAAGTTGGAATAATCTCCTACTACTGAGTTGTTCGGTATGTCAGGCAATGTGCGAGGGGTTCTTTGGAGTGTTTGGTTGTGAGATATGATACGTAAAGGCGTTGATGGGTTTTCAAACTTTTTGCTCAACATTGAAGCTACTGAGTTGCAATTTTTCTCGAATTGATCATTCAACGCGATAGGTCTCTTTTTACACGCAAACAAATGCCTTTTAAGCCCGGAAGCACTTTTGCAATTTCTATTGCAAAATACACAGCTATGCACGGTCAAAACTTTGATATTGACCATAATACAGTGTTAATTGTAGTGTTAATTGCCTCGTCAAGTTGAAAGATCTCAAGGTAACTGTGGAAACAATTTGAAGCCCTTGGACAACAGAGATTATCTTCTTGTAAAGTCATATGGATTATCTATATTAACTATACGGTTAGCGGTGAATCAACAACAAATTCAACGTTCAATAGAAACAATGTGCTATTAAATGTAATAATAAAAACGTTTATTGAATTAAAGAAGGCAAATTCAGTAGAAGGAACAAATGCCTTAGAGTGGAGAAAATTGAGGTCACAGAGTGTCAGTGAAATAATAGCTTATAGTAAGATATGATAGTGGGTCATAGTAGATGAAAATTGGTGATAGTGGATGATAGTTGTTGATAGTGTTGTAATAATGGGTGATAGTGGGTGATAATGGGTGATAGTGTTGTGATAATGAGTGAGAGTGTGGTGATAGTGGGTGATAATGGGTGATAGTGGGTGATAATGGGTGATAGTGTAGTAATAATGAGTGAGAGTGGGTAATAGTGTTGTGATAATGAATGAGAGTGTTGTGTTAGTAAGTGAGAGTGGGTAATAGTTTTGTGATAATGAGTGAGAGTGTTGTGATAGTGGGTGATAGCGCAATTCGATGAAGCCCGATATTTTATCCCCTCTTATTATTAGTGCGGCATGACCAAAATAATTATTATTTTTGCCGCACTAAATTAGAGGTACTACGGGATGAACGAACGTTGTTATTCATTTTTATGTAAACAGTATCAAATCAATATAGAAATAGATGTGGCCTGTCTCATACATACAATAGTAATAGTTTTTCTAAACTACCTTTTCCCTATTTTGCGAAAGAAATTTTACCCTACAGAATTCGAATTATTTGAAATATTTTCCTGTAAAACACAATTTTAAAGCTTAAAAAAATTTACATACATACATAATACAAACATACAGTTGATACAGCAAAATTAAGCTGCCAATCCAGAAACTATCTACGTAACTGCAGAATGTGGATTTGCAATGTGAAAGAGTTAGTCTTTAAAATTTGTTTGTCATCTACCAAGAAGGTCTCTAATACCATACAACTTTTTATGTGCTACTGAATCACATGTTTTAGCAAAATCAAAATACATTGTATCCAAACTGTTTCCAATACCAACCGATTAGACCATAGATCCAGAATGTGCAGTATTTGCCACGTAAGACTTTCCGGAAACAAAACCATGTTGGGATGCATTTATATAACTAAAGAAGAATGAGAGAAACTTCGAGAAACTTCAATTAAATTCTTAGGTGTATATTTAAATGAAAACTTAACTTGGAAAAATCATATTTTTATGATTGAAAATAAAATTGCCAAAAGTATAGTGATTTTATATAGAGCTAGGTTTTATTTGGATAAACGTTGTTTAAAGGACGTGTATTTTTCTTTTGTTCATAGTCATTTAAGTTATGCTAATATTGCATGGGCAAGCACGCATAAATCAAAATTAATGTATTTGTATCGTCAGCAAAAACGAGCATCGAGAATAATTTTTAATTGTGAAAGGGTTGCGCATGCAAAACCATTACTAAATCAACTTAATGCTTTAAATATCTTTCAACTAAATATTTACCATAATCTAATATTTGTCTTCAAACTAAGTAAAGGTTTGGTGCCAGAAGTCTTTACAAACAAATGTAACTTACGGGATTTCCATTACAACTTGCGCTCATCAAAAAGCTTGTTATATAGTACAAGTCTAAGGAAGAGTAAACTTGGCTTATTATCTTTTTCATACAGAGCCCCCTTTCCATGGAATAATTTTATTTCTTTAAAAGTGAGGGAAATCACTACCCTTTTGCAATTTAAGAAAACGATAAAGTCTCTTCTTCTTGAACATGATAATGAACAAGAATTTTTTAAACTTTTTGTTGTTTTTCTCATTCTCTTTTTCTTGTTGTTTTTACTGTTATATATCATACAACGCTGACATTATATCAGAAAATGTAAATAATATTTGCGTTTATACTTTTGAAATTGTTGTAGTACGTACATACACATATATAATTTTCGTAAATCTTTGCATAACTTGAAATAAGGTACTCTATGATAAAACTTCTTAAATTTTTTTTTGAGTTTCCTGCCGACTTAATACATTCAAAAAACATTAAATAAATGTGTATATATTTGGATAAATTTCCATTGTAACTTTTGTTGTTTTGGCGAAATGATTAAATAAATAAATTAAATTAAATGAGTTCAAATGTTCAGCCTTTTCTTCATAATGTTTTAGGTTAGTACAAGGGTTAAGGTAGAGGTCTCAGACTAATTTCATTATACAGAATAGGAGATAAGCTTTTCAAAACGCGACATCGGAACAGTAAATAGATAGTGCAAAAATAATAATTTTTGTCTATTTTACGGGATGTTTTTGACAAAAACATTTTTTTGAATTAAATATGTTTATTGGAGATATACTACCTTAATATTACGTTTTTCAATCTTTTTATTTTCTTGTTTAGCTTTGAAGTAATGACGCAAATGACATCTATCAGGTATTTACGTCACTTTCGTTTTTAGTAAGAAATCATAGGACAGGGTGGGCAAACGTGTTCAATAAAAGATTCACTTACGGAAAAGTATAAACACCAGCGAGCCGCAAAATCAGTTGTGTCGATACAAATATGGTAAACAATGCAAGTTTTGCATAAAATAACAGAAATAAAAATACAAAAAAACATTATCAATGTTTGGACGATGTGTTGTTAAAGCTGTACCACTTAATTCTCCCAAATGATCATTTGTTAGGATTGAACGGTGCTTTGATTTTACAAACTTCGTTACAAAGAATAAAGATTCACAACAATACGTGCTAAATACAGAAATAAGTCGTGCACTGGTCTTTTTGAGTTCTGGATAGTTATTTTTTGGTCTCCAAAACTCAATTGGCATTGAATAAATTTTTTTAGAGCCATGTCTTTTTGCATTTCGATCAGTTCCATTTCAACTGCAGACGTGTTTGTGAAAAATGGTTGTCGAACTGGACAGCCATCATTGACCACGTTGAATGGATTTACAAAAAATGCAAAACATGGTTTTTGCTCCTGAAAATCTTCAAATCTTTCTTACTTGGTACTCCTCCAATAGTCCTTGCAATTTATTTTTGTATTCTACCACTTTCTTGTCTGAAATTGCTCGGTCGGGAAAACCATTTATTCTCATTCTAACATTTTGAAAATTTTTGTCATTATGACATTTGGAAAATTGACATCATGTCTCTTTGAAAATTTTTTATTTTGTTCTGGAAACTTTGATTAGTCATTGTATCAGATTCCATGTTGAACACTTTCATAAACTTTTGCTGACCTTTCGGTGCAGATTTCAACTCAGTTAACCTGCCCTTTCTTAGATCTGATTTAGGTGGATAATTGCTTGAAAAGTTCTTGTGATTCGTCTGTTTCAGTCTGTTTTTGATTCGTAAATCCACTGTTTGCTAGGTTAATAAGACTGTGAAAAAAACAGATGCTGGTTTTGTCACAACAAAACATTGATAAATGAAAAAACTTCACGTATGAGGCAACAACACTATATCAATTTGCGATATATTCAGCTAGAAGAGCCACATGTTTGCAAGACGCAGTTTGACCACCGTTTTCATAGAAAGTTTATCACCGTTTTCAATTTTGGACACAGTGATAAGCTATTATTTTGCATATGCTTCTTCTCCATCTTCTTTAGATGTTTTGCAGGAATCATTACTTTCTTCGCCCTGCTTCTGGTTACATATATGATGAAATCAATGCCTTACAGAAAAGTATTCATTCCAGCGATCAAACCAACGGTCACCTATCAAAGTTATTTGCAACCGCAATGTTTAACGCGGGCTCACCAAACACTACTTAGTCCTTGTATTGAATCTATCGCTTGGTCCAGCAAACGCTACAACATTTCTCTTAGAACTGACATCAAGAGTACGCGTTACGCGCTAAAGTCATACGGAAACTATTACGAAATACACATTGAAACGTACGACGCATCGAACAGACAAAAGTCAATTGGTGGAGATTCCTGGTGGGTTAAGGTAGTCGGCGACGTATCTTTCCACGTGCCCATTCTTGACTTGATGGACGGCCGCTATGTTGGATATTTTCGAGTCTTGGAAATAGGGAATTTCTCGCTGAAAATACAACTTGAATACAGTCTCTGCGATGGAATAAGAGACCCTCCCATGTTGTGGTTTAAAGCCGGTAAATATCTTTCTTTTAAACAATTTTGAATGAAACATTATTGTTTTTTCTATGATTTATGTCCAGGAGATGTACAAGGAACCAAGCAGAAGAAGAATGTCCTCGGAACGCACTCTGATGACATTTACGCTTTAAAAATAATTCCGTTTGTAAACCTGAAGACTGTAGAAAACGTGAAGCATTTAAAGATGCCTTCCAACAATTGTCACTTGAATGATGAGTGTGGTTACTGGAAGAAGAAAACATTTTTACGTCCAACACACGGATCCGTGAACCCTTTGAAAACGACAGTGAAATCAAAACATGCAACTCTGATGTTTTACGGTGATTCAACCCAGAAACAGCTTTATAACTTCCTAATAAACGACAGGTTGTGCACAATCTACACGTGTAAGCGAACGTACATTTGGATTTACATAAAAGAGAACAGGAAACTTCAAAAGGAAAAATATTTCAACTCCACGAAGTTCATAAACGAAATACGGGGCGTGTTAAGGCAGAAGGAAATGCAGAATGCTGACAGTGTATTGTTCATAAATTTTGGTTTGCATTTCGTACGTTGTCTGCGCATTGAAGAAATGAAATTGGCGTTGAAAATGTTCTTGGATGTTATAACACAAGAGAAAAAACAACGACCGAACAACTTTCCAAGGATTATATGGCGAACGACCACCCCAACAAAGTTAGAAATTATGCGTGGGAGGATTACATACGCGATGTTCCTCACCAAACAAGTAAGTCAATCATTGCGGTTTCCATTGATAAATATTCTTCTGTATTTAAACATTCCTTTAAAGTATTGGAACTATATAACTATTATAAAGAGGTACCGTATTTCCTCTAATAAACGCCGCACTTATGGAGGATTTTTGTAATAAACGCAGCCATTTAATAAACGAACCGTCAATTGCGAACATGCTAATTTTCTACAGTTATAAAACTAAAAAATATACAACTTCTACGTTATAAGAACGCTTTCTTTTGACAACTAGTGATAAAAAATGAGTATTTGGTTTTTGTTGCAACAGATTCTAAAGATAACTAGGATAGTTATATGAAAATTGGATTGTTTTTAGCCTTTAAATATAAAAAATTTCTTGCACGTTAAAAAAAAATTCTTCCGGTTTTTCTCTCATTTTTTTTTCTAATTAAACTCCACATATGCACCACTCTCTAATTAACGCCGCCTCCAAAGTGTGAAACAAACGCCGCGGCGTATTCGATTATTCCAGGAAATACGTACTTTAAATAGTTTCTTTGGTCAATGAAACAATTACCAGAATAACAGAAAGTTTGCCGTAATTCAAAACTGCAAAACTACTTTCTGAATATAAGTTCTTGTTTTTAAGAGAGTGGAAGTATGGCGGACGTACGTCGAAGAAGAGCTATGCAAAGCTGGCATACCGATAATAAGCGTCTACTACACGGCCGCATCTCATCCAACTGGATCCTATGATAAGGCCCACTATAAAATGACAGTGTTTTCAACAGTCTTGCAAGACTTAAGGGCGTACTTAGGTTGAATTAGATGTCTTAGCGAAGAGCCTAGATAAAAAAATATGTCTCTACTGCTAAAGTGTTTTTTTTTCGGATAGAACATTTTCTTGTTCGGCACAGAAACATTGTCATAAAACCATTCTGTAACTGTGTGGGAAATAGATGATACCCATAGTTGGGTTAAGCTGGTGATGATTTCACTGTGTCTTGGCCGTGTGCGTACAAAAATATATAACAGTATACTGCTCGGTAAAAAATTGTATTCTTGTAACTCGGACAACGGATAACTTCCATTACCTCAAACTACTTTCCTCGGAACCTTGCCCATAACACATTTCATAGCGTGAGAATCACTCGTGGAATGCAACCTCTTAACCTCTTCGAATATCTCCATGAAAATCTTAATTAATTTCTCAGTCACCCAGTGTACACTTACATTCTTTCCTAAATATGTTGCCAAATTTTCCGTATTACTTATTTAACAATCAAATCAAATCAAATCAATGTATTTCGTGCTTATCAAATTTGGGTAAATATCTGTGCACAAATACAGATAGCACAGGAACGTTGCAAATAGTGAAACACTACAAAATACACAACGACCTCATATTGATAATTTATATAACTCAAAAGTAAAAGTAAAACTGCAAAGTACGATAAAAAAAACCTAAATTGTCAAATGTTCTCATGGCAAAAATGCTTGAGTGGTTGGATTAGGTGAGAAAAAATTGGAATGAAAAAGTAAAAAAAAAAAAAAAAAAAAAAAGAAAAGAAGAGACAGCAAAAAAAAATTGTATATATATACACCAGAGATAAACTAATACATTATATAAAATAAAAAAAAAATGTATTATGAATTTTTGTCTCTAAAGTAATTAAGAAGGGCTTTCGAAAATTTACTTTTAGATTGGGACCGGTTTTGGTCCATTTTAAGTTCTTTAGGCAGGGTATTCCAATCACGGATACATTGATATGTAATGGAATTGATACCATATGTAAATGTATTTTTATGAGGTACCAAGAGGTTGTTGTTTGCAACTGACCGTAGATTATGATGCTCTCCAGTTCTTTTCATAAATATGTCATCAAACACAGGGGGTAGTCTAGAATGTTGATGCTCCCATACTAATAAACAATCAATAATAAACCATCACGAAAAAGCAGTGTTCCATTTTCTACGTGTAAACCTGGTGTTGGGTTATCATGAATTTTAATAATTCAGAAAATCTATCTTTTTTTAGATAAAAAAAGCAAAAATATCGTCAACATATCTTTTAAAAAGTTTATTTCCACTGTAATCATTAAACCAATTAGATTAGATGACTTAGAAAAACCTAAAAGTACTTTCACTAAGCGAAAGAAGTGTCTCCTAAAGTGTTGCAAAGAATGCGTTTTGGGTAACTGCATTTTATCACCAAGGTTTATATTTAGAAACTTTAGCTTGATATAACCTCTTTACTTATCTTACGTTTTTATTTTTTTATATAATTTAAGTTTCTGATCTACACTTCAATTATGAAAATTAACCAAATTGTAAATAGGAGTTGTCAGCGCACGTGATGTTATTCAGAAAACTACTAAACAACTACTCCAAGACTGGTTTAAAATCTTCTAATTGAGTTGATAGTAAAAGTTAATAGTTTAAGTATCTGATACGACACATAAATGTAAGTGGGGAGGCTAAGTTACTGAGCACATTTATTTAGTATCACCTGCCACCCCACCATGGTTGGGGCCAAAGGGGCCAGAAATTTGTGAGGTTTTGACTCTTCTACATTGGCACGTTTTCGTCACTAACTTTTAAATTATTAAATAGATGGATGGTCACTTATATTGGTAGTTTTAATTTTGGAAGATGTTATTTCAGGTCAGGTCAGGCTAATCCAAACTAATTTCAATAATATAAGAGGCCACTCTACAATCAAAGATGTTCTACATAGAAATGACAAATACAATATTGCATTCTTCTAATCATGCCGCAATTCCTCATGATCCATTAGTCGAGTTTACCGGTTCACCAAGTCACTTGAGTCTCACTATAGAATTCTATACTTCTTGTAAACAGACACGAATTTTCCGGGATATCACCAATAATACACTCTGTTATTTTCATAAAATTGAAAGAGACATTGAACTATGCCATGGACGGAGATTCACCTTCGTGGCTGCAAGTATGCTCAAGATTATGCTTATCCTTTGAGGATTGTGAGCCTATATATCTGCCATGGCCAAATAGCGGATCTAGATCCGGATCCGTATCTTTTTAGCTTTTTTTGTGGATCTTTTAAGTTGGCTCTAAAACGAAATTTTCAAAGTATTTATTTTAAAATTTGCTTAAAAAATTATTTTTTTCTAATTTTTATTATAAGTTTTCTTAGGTCAATGTATTTGTTAAGCCTTTTATAAATAAACTTGTTGTAGATGTTCACAAAAATGTATGATAAAAATGGAAATCTTCAGCTCATTTGGCAGTAGTGGATCATGACCAAAATCATTTGGCCATCCCTGCTATATATGCTTATAAACTTTAGACTTATATAAAAAGAGTTTACGGTGACTGGAGTTGATGTGAATCCACTTAACTCGAACATTCGCTATTTGATAACGACATTTTGATTGAGACAAATTTGTCGGTCCTTTGCGTTTTTAAACCAGCGTGTTTTCGCTATATTAGTACATTTTTTTGTTCGGTGCCCTTGAATGAAATTGATCAGAGGTATGTGTTAATTGGCAATGGTAGAAAAAAACAGTGACGTCATTATTAAAAATGGCAGAAATCGACATTTCGCCCCAGAGCTGGTAAGATTGTATGATTCAATCCCGGTCATGGGGATCTCTACTACTACTCTATATATCTGTTATTTTGTCACCATCTCTTCCAAAGTTATCAAAAAGTTTAGTATTCTTTCCTTCTTCTCCAGAGGAAAAACAAAACAGTTTTGGCGGAATGATCAGTATTGCCTGATGCTAAAATTGCAGCACGGCTGTTAGAGACGGAAGACATTAGTGAGAATTAAGATGGAGTTAAAGATGAACTTGTAGAATGCTCCGCTAGAAATGAACCGTGGCAAGTTATTGAGACCTTGTAAAGCTTTTCCTTATTTTCATCCAGTCGTACGCAAATCAAAGTTGGCCGACACTTCCCGTAACACCATCAGCAGGGACGCTTTTACGAGTAAAATAACTACTGAAGAAAAAAAAAAAAAATTTCTGTCTTTAGCAAGATTCTTCATTTTACCTTAAATTTGGTTAATTCGTACATTCGTTCATTCGAACAGAATGTCTGGTCCCATGCATGTACGAATTACCAGCTGTACACTGTATTGTATAAACGGCGGTTTTCTTTTTATCGTCAACTAACAACTCACCAACTGTTAATCTCATTTTTTCTGCAATGAAAAAAAAAACAGACACGCTAAAGATAGCGGTTAGATTTAAGCTAGATTATCTAATTTACGGTAGCCGGATCCCATGTTATTTTCAACAGTAAAAATGGTTAAACATTCGAGCAACGGTGTTATCTTCCCCTATATATAAGTTATGTTACAATAGTCACTCAAACAGGAAACGAGCAGTTTGAATGTGTCATTAACGCAGTGTTTGTATTGATCGGTATATCTGTCTTATTTCATTTTTCACGCTATTAAACCTAGCAATCAAACTTTTCATGTTGTACATGGGAGAAGTTAACGTGGTCCAAAATCGTACGCCGAATAAGCAGTTTCTGTTCTAGAAGTTCCTTCCATCTGGTCATCATGAATTTTACAGTAGTAGTGAGGAGAATGATTTGATCAATTCCTTCCAGATGATGCGAATCAAATGACTGGAAAGGTGCAATGTTTGCACAGTGTCAAATTGTTTTGTTAATTGCTGCAGCACCAATAACTCGTTTGCGCCAAAACATTCTTAACTTCTCCCACTTTGTACCCAGACCCCTAAAAAAGAACCAAAAAGTTGAAATTGTGTTTTTTCAATGTTATAAGTGTATGATAAAACATTTTTTGCCAAAGATAACCCTCCTTTATTATTTTCTGCATCCGCCACTGGGTAGGAAAGAAAGGATACCAGGAACATCCTGCCTGGTGGGGAAAGCCAATGACATAAGCCACCAATAGCAGCAGGAGTGGTGGTATTTCACCAGGGCGTTAGGTTTAACCCAACTACCACCTATAAGTTTACAGAAGAACAAAGCGTTATGCCATTAAAATTGAAGTGACATGCCCGAACATCATTCAGATGTACAAAGGGCATGGGTGGCGTTGATCGGATGGATCAGAAAACAACAGCTTATCGGCTTGATCGGAAAAGTAAATTTCAATTTTGTTTGCGTCTCTTCTTTGATATGATGGATGCGGGTCTTGTTAACAGCCATATCATTCATACAAAGGTCGGAGCAGATCTATCATTACTTGAATATAAGATAGTAGTTGCTAAGATGCTTATTGGTAGGTACAGCAATCAAAAAAGAAGTTTTCCGTCATGCCGAGCAAATAAACAGAGATCATTGGAATCGTCCATACCCATGGATGTCCCAACGCATTTGCCTGTCTTTATGCAAGTTAGAAAACGATGTCAGTATTGTAAGAATGAAGAACATTTGTTCCTTGAGAAACCTGTGGAGTTCATTTATGTTGTCTCAAGGAAAGAAACTGTTTTAGCAAGTATATATATATCATTTCTAAATATATTCAAATAGCTTATAAAACCACTTGTAAGGATTTTCAGTGACATATTTCATACGATATAATTTTACGATTGTGTTCAACCTTTCTGTTCTCATATAAACATTCCAACAAAACAAAAATACCCGTACTGTAACACAATCTCCACTATTTATTTATTCATTTGAAAACTACTGGATCACTCATGACCCAAGAAATATAATATTCCTGACTAAAGGAAAGGAGATCGACATGCACTAATTCCTTTAGATTCAATTTAAATCGCGAAATTTACGTAAGAGGATGAAAAATCAAAATTTTATTTTAAGCATTTTTTACCTTTGTGGTCCATAGGGTCACGTTGTTCACGGACAACATTATTGCAAGACACCATTAATTAAAGTTTTGCAGTTAAAATTGATCTATCAACAACATGTCACGACTAAATGAGATTCTTGTTTTTTGGACATTAAAGAAATATTCATCTTATTATTAATGACGTTATTGCCGAAAACGAAAGCAGATACTGGGAAATTTTTTTACGAAACTGGATAATAAGACTCATTTTCGATTATTATATGCTATAAACAGTAGTTAGTTTTGCAAAAGAGACGTTAAATTTGAACTTTCTGGAAAAAATTATGTAAAAGAATGTAAATTTACTAGGTTTAACGTTTAAAATGTTACATTAAATGTTTACATTAAACTTCCTTGATAGCAGCAGCTATATACACGGTTAAGTACAGCTATTTCAGGTTGCAAAATACTAACTGATACTTGATTGCAAGGTCTTGTTTCTTGTTGTTGTAGTTTAAAACTGCTTCTCATATGAAAATTTACTTTTTACTCAACATAGCGTCTGGTGTTCTAATGCGATTGAAAACATATCCTACATATATACAATTTTGAAATTTTTGAAAATACTTTTTTAGAAATACATGCTGGTACTTACTCAATAGTGATTTTGAACATTTATGTAATGTGCTGAGAGAGTTTATTTTTTTCTGATGACCTTTCCATGGTAAAATATATACAAGGTTTATGGCCAACTCGACCAAATGCCAGCTTGGCATACCAGTTTGGCCTAACTCTGAATTTGATGTTTTCTTTACTATATTCTTCATTTATTTTTGCCTCAATATGTTTATATATAATTGTTCAATCTATCATGCGAATATCAATACATTTGGCCCTCTAATCATATCTTTAGAAGACTTTTCGTTGGTATATTAGCGAGATTTCTGAACGCGGGCAGCCATATTGATTTTGTTGTGTCGGTTACGTACAATATGAGGACTTGTCTGTTTGTGTTGTCGAAACGAAAGCATACCTCGAACTGTGTCCGTTACCAGGTTCAAGATCATCCATAACAGTGTTTCTCATGTTTCATGTTTCACAGAAGTTTTCATTGGTTCTTATAGAGTTAAAATTAAAAACAAACAAACTTACTTGCTACAACATGTTTACCGGGCCTTTTTCCTTGTGTACTAGCGTTGGACTAACAAGTATCATGTCTACTTGAAAGAATTTCTCTATACTACCATTCCAACAGATAGGTTCAACTTCTTCACGAATATTAAAATTGAAGTTGCCATTTAAATATACACCTTTTTTTTATAAGAACCAGGTAAATTGGGTTCAGCCTTAGCTGTTCTTAATTTTTAGGTGATTCTAGCCTCGATTTGTTCTTATTCTATTCTTATTACTCTGTAAGTTGCATAATACATCTACAAAGAAAAGAAAAAAACAAATACGTACAGGTGAAGAATAATACTAAATTTAGGTTGCACCTGTTATTCTTCCTATATCTTTGAATATTCTTCTGTAATGGGGTCTTACAGTTGCAAATGTACCAACTTAATTATTAATTCAGCCTTAGTCTTGTTCTTAATTTTTGACCAATTTAAGCCTTAGTGTTCTTATAAAAGAAAAAGTGTATTAGCATCAGACGTGCTAATGGAACATGGCGATGCCATTTTTAATTATTGAAATTAAATTCTAGCACTTTTTGTCAATTTTTCGATTATCAATTAAGCCTTGTTCTTAGTATGTTCTTAATTTTTTACCAATTTAAGCCTTTAGTGTTCTTATAAAATTGTTCTTATATAAAAAAAAGTGTAGGTGTAATATATAAATAATTTTTTTTTTGTTGTTGTTAAATTTTGTACATTGACTTAGATCTTATTTAGTAAACATTCAATATCACTGGGAACTCTAGTAGTGTGCACAAGGTTTGAATTTGCTATCAAATACAGCTTTGCAGTTTTTATAATATATATTACTAATCAACATTGCTATAATAGTTGCAGTCCTCTGAATTCAAAATAATAGAGATTGGCAAAATTTTGCCGACCTAGGCCCTATATTAGGTCGGCATTGCCGCTCTAAGGCCTATTACAAAATTATAAATTAAATATGCCAAATCTTAGCGATTGTCGATCGCTCTAGGGAAAAGATGGCAGTTTTCACAGTTAAGCACAAGTCATATTCGAATTTGTTATGAATGGAAGTAGTGCATTAATTCGAAAACATTACGTATTTAACGGGGTAAATACGGTGAATTTTGTAATAAAAAAAGATTGTTGTAGCAAGTTTGTTTTCTATATACAGTCTGTTTCTTGAATATTTTGTATACATTAAAACAGGCTAACACAGTTATTCTTACTCATAGAACTAATGAGTGCAATTTTAACGGGTTTTATATAGCTAGTCTAGTAGACTCCTGCTGCAGTGCTCCAACTAATTGTTCAAAAGTGATTTGCGAATTTGTTTGCGTCACCAAACGAAGTTTGTTTAAGGTCATCACTACTCAAGCTGTTGCCGGCTCTCTCTTCACATGCTAACATTCAATGCCCTGACGTATGAAATGCAATCGACCGATTTTGCGGTGACCTGAATGTCTCTATGGACCTGAAACCATCTCTACTATTACAGTGGAGAAGGCCAGCCGAGAGGCTAAACCAAACCGAGGAAAACATCTATACTGCGGGTGAATGTGCACCAATGCTGGGTCAGATAAATCTGCAACTCGTTGGAGGGTTTAAGCGCTCTACTTTCAGGCGAGCTCGAGTAGTGAAATATAGAAACAAAATGATATTTGTAATCTTCAATAACTTCGATCAATCATGTCGGTTTCAATACTTTATCCGCATGATTTAATATTAACTTTAAGAACACATACGTATTATTTAAAAATATGTTATATCTTAATGTGAGCTTTTCTCCAATGCGCTGATTGCTTTATGCCATTCCAGCATTGGTCCGCCCTCTGCCGCAGTGAAAAAGTAGTTATGTATCGTCTAGGATCTACACTTTAGTGTAGTGACTGGTCCCTTTAGGGATGAGTAACTTGTTGCATAGTTCCAAATGGTTACTGCAATATGACAGCTACTTTGACACGCCAGGTCATTAGGGGGTTAGGATGTAGACACAGCATGCTCAGATTTTTACATCTGAAACCAAGTTTTTCTCTTTTCTAAATGCGTGCATCATAGAAAATGTCTTTTCACTTTTTTTTTTTAAACAAAACTGATTGTTTCTTTGTGTATATATTGTTCTTTTTTTCTTCCATCGAATGCAGCATAGTTCTTCTGCATTTGTCTGTCTCTAAGTTGAATGGAACTTTTAAAAAACAACCTATAGCATCGCGTGTAAACATGTCTGTTGGTTCTCTTTGAAAATCTTCCTCCTTACTATACTATGTTTTACCTTGCGTAACAAACTTTTTGAAACGTAATAATTGCGTTATAAAAGTAAGGTCGGCAAAAAACAACTGTTTATCTTTTTAAGGTTGGCATGCCGAAATATTTGGATCAGGAGGTCAGCCGGCTGATGCCGACTTTGCCCAGTAAATGGTTGGCTTTTACGTCGGCAAATGCCGAGTGCCGACCTAAATTCAGAGCACTGTAGTTAGTACAAAACTTTGTAGTTCATCTCCTTCACATTTTGCGTTTGCGAAGTAGAGAATTCGAACACTGATGTATTATTAATATTTTGTAGACATAAAATTTATTCAAAGTAAACAAGAAAACAAGAACCCATGGGTTGTATTTTGGGGGTATGTGCAGCGCAGGTATTTTTGTTATTTTTACTTCTAAAGTGTCTATTACTTCAATAGTTCATTATTTTTCGGGTTTACCCAATCAGCATCATTGTTCATATCATCAAAATCGCCTCTTGACAAGTAGGATTATTTTTGCAATTTCTATTGCAAAATACACAGCTATGCACGGTCAAAACTTTGATATTGACCATAATACAGTGTTAATTGTAGTGTTAATTGCCTCGTCAAGTTGAAAGATCTCAAGGTAACTGTGGAAACAATTTGAAGCCCTTGGACAACAGAGATTATCTTCTTGTAAAGTCATATGGATTATCTAACTATACGGTTAGCGGTGAATCAACAACAAATTCAACGTTCAATAGAAACAATGTGCTATTAAATGTAATAATAAAAACGTTTATTGAATTAAAGAAGGCAAATTCAGTAGAAGGAACAAATGCCTTAGAGTGGAGAAAATTGAGGTCACAGAGTGTCAGTGAAATAATAGCTTATAGTAAGATATGATAGTGGGTCATAGTAGATGAAAATTGGTGATAGTGGATGATAGTTGTTGATAGTGTTGTAATAATGGGTGATAGTGGGTGATAGTGGGTGATAATGGGTGATAGTGTTGTGATAATGAGTGAGAGTGTGGTGATAGTGGGTGATAATGGGTGATAGTGGGTGATAATGGGTGATAGTGTAGTAATAATGAGTGAGAGTGGGTAATAGTGTTGTGATAATGAATGAGAGTGTTGTGTTAGTAAGTGAGAGTGGGTAATAGTTTTGTGATAATGAGTGAGAGTGTTGTGATAGTGGGTGATAGCGCAATTCGATGAAGCCCGATATTTTATCCCCTCTTATTATTAGTGCGGCATGACCAAAATAATTATTATTTTTGCCGCACTAAATTAGAGGTACTACGGGATGAACGAACGTTGTTATTCATTTTTATGTAAACAGTATCAAATCAATATAGAAATAGATGTGGCCTGTCTCATACATACAATAGTAATAGTTTTTCTAAACTACCTTTTCCCTATTTTGCGAAAGAAATTTTACCCTACAGAATTCGAATTATTTGAAATATTTTCCTGTAAAACACAATTTTAAAGCTTAAAAAAATTTACATACATACATAATGCAAACATACAGTTGATACAGCAAAATTAAGCTGCCAATCCAGAAACTATCTACGTAACTGCAGAATGTGGATTTGCAATGTGAAAGAGTTAGTCTTTAAAATTTGTTTGTCATCTACCAAGAAGGTCACTAATACCATACAACTTTTATGTGCTACTGAATCACATGTTTTAGCAAAATCAAAATACATTGTATCCAAACTGTTTCCAATACCAACCGATTAGACCATGGATCCAGAATGTGCAGTATTTGCCACGTAAGACTTTTCGGAAACAAAACCATGTTGGGATGCATTTATATAACTAAAGAAGAATGAAAGAAACTTCGAGAAACTTCAATTAAATTCTTAGGTGTATATTTAAATGAAAACTTAACTTGGAAAAATCATATTTTTATGATTGAAAATAAAATTGCCAAAAGTATAGTGATTTTATATAGAGCTAGTTTTTATTTGGATAAACGTTGTTTAAAGGACGTGTATTTTTTTTTTGTTCATAGTCATTTAAGTTATGCTAATATTGCATGGGCAAGCACGCATAAATCAAAAAAATGTATTTGTATCGTCAGCAAAAACGAGCATCGAGAATAATTTTTAATTGTGAAAGGGTTGCGCATGCCAAACCATTACTAAGTCAACTTAATGCTTTAAATATCTTTCAACTAAATATTTACCATAATCTAATATTTGTCTTCAAACTAAGTAAAGGTTTGGTGCCAGAAGTCTTTACAAACAAATGTAACTTACGGGATTTCCATTACAACTTGCGCTCATCAAAAAGCTTGTTATATAGTACAAGTCTAAGGAAGAGTAAACTTGGCTTATTATCTTTTTCATACAGAGCCCCCTTTTCATGGAATAATTTTATTTCTTTAAAAGTGAGGGAAATCACTACCCTTTTGCAATTTAAGAAAACTATAAAGTCTCTTCTTCTTGAACATGATAATGAACAAGAATTTTTTAAACTTTTTGTTGTTTTTCTCATTCTCTTTTTCTTGTTGTTTTTACTGTTATATATCATACAACGCTGACATTATATCAGAAAATGTAAATAATATTTGCGTTTATACTTTTGAAATTGTTGTAGTACGTACATACACATATATAATTTTCGTAAATCTTTGCATAACTTGAAATAAGGTACTCTATGATAAAACTTCTTAAATTTTTTTTTGAGTTTCCTGCCGACTTAATACATTCAAAAAACATTAAATAAATGTGTATATATTTGGATAAATTTCCATTGTAACTTTTGTTGTTTTGGCGAAATGATTAAATAAATAAATTAAATTAAATGAGTTCAAATGTTCAGCCTTTTCTTCATGATGTTTTAGGTTAGTACAAGGGTTAAGGTAGAGGTCTCAGACTAGTTTCATTATACAGAATAGGAGATAAGCTTTTCAAAACGCGACATCGGAACAGTAAATAGATAGTGCAAAAATAATAATTTTTGTCTATTTTACGGGATGTTTTTGACAAAAACATTTTTTTGAATTAAATATGTTTATTGGAGATATACTACCTTAATATTACGTTTTTCAATTTTTTTATTTTCTTGTTTAGCTTTGAAGTAATGACGCAAATGACATCTATCAGGTATTTACGTCACTTTCGTTTTTAGTAAGAAATCATAGGACAGGGTGGGCAAACGTGTTCAATAAAAGATTCACTTACGGAAAAGTATAAACACCAGCGAGCCGCAAAATCAGTTGTGTCGATACAAATATGGTAAACAATGCAAGTTTTGCATAAAATAACAGAAATAAAAATACAAAAAAACATTATCAATGTTTGGACGATGTGTTGTTAAAGCTGTACCACTTAATTCTCCCAAATGATCATTTGTTAGGATTGAACGGTGCTTTGATTTTACAAACTTCATTACAAAGAATAAAGATTCACAACAATACGTGCTAAATACAGAAATAAGTCGTGCACTGGTCTTTTTGAG